>NMUG010004907.1:0-13508 GCA_002855965.1 Monotropa hypopitys | reverse complement strand
TTTAATCTTGACCGTTCAATCTTTTTGAATTCCGATGAGGGTATAAGAAACGTTCTTCCCACCATCGTTTTCACTTTCCCCTTCACCTGCGACTAAAGCTTCATCCTTCCCCCCTTCCATCGTTTTCCTGTCTTTGATTTTGCATCTCCCCCCATGTATGCCTAACTCCCCACATCTTCTCTGCTTCCCCCGCTACTACGTCAGTAGTTCATCCCATGGCTAGTTCTAGTAGTAAGGTCCTCCCTCCTCCTGACGCGGAAGAAATGGACACAGACGTAGAGACTGTCCCTCTCCTAGGCATGGGAGGCTGTTCGGGCCCTGGCTTCGAGGGAAGAGCCAACGGATGCTCGTCCCATTAGGAGTCGTCGGCCTGAGGATGAATTCGCGGCGTGGAACTACGAACCTTGTATCTCAGCGTTAGACCTAGATTTGATTAGGGATAGATATGACATCCCAGCAAATGTGCGGCTTCGTGTCCCTCGACAGGGCGAGAGTGCTTGCTCCAGCGCCCCGATGAGGCGTGTATTTATTTGGGGGCCCTAGAAGGAGAATTACGTATCTCGATTCCTCCCGTGGCCAGGGAGATCCTGGCCCACTTATGGCTTGCTCTGGGGCAATTGACCCCCAACGCTTGGAAGACTTTGATGGGCTGTGCCGTCCTCTGGAGCGCCTCGTCGGGTGGCAAATCCCCGCTAACCCTGAGAGTCTTTCTACACCTGTACAATTTGAAGGAGAGCCCTATGACCCGTGGTTGGTGGTACTTTTCTAAACGAGACAAGGGAGAGGATCTGATCAAGAATCTCCCCTCCTCCAACAAATCTTGGAAGGACAATTTTTTCTTCGTGGGAGGACCAGATTAGGAATTTTATCCTTGGGAGGAGAAAAAGAGCAACCCCATCTGCAGGCATTGGGGTTTTCCTTCTGCCGAAAGTGAGCCCTCATCCTTTCTGGATTTATATTTTTACTGGGTGTGTTTTTTTGTGCTCAGTTCTGACCTCTTTGCTTTAACTTGTTAGGTCGGGAACGTGTGAACGTATCCGAGAGGAAGAGAGAGGAAGTGATCAGGGCACGAGGTCACCCAATCTACAAATACTCTCTCCTCGTTTCTTCGGAATCTCTATCCAGCCATCTCTTGGGTCCCGAGGTCAGGAATAAGGCACTTGCATTAGAGAGAGGTAACAACGTTCGGGCATAGCATTCGTTCAACCCGTGCTAATATCTTGTTTTGATCACATTGTTATTCTCTTTGCAGATATGTCGAGACAACAGGAGCTGGTCGCCTCAAAGGCCTCTGGACGTCCTCTGAAAAAGAGGAGGGGGCAGAGGATGAGCAGGCTGACGTTGCGGCTTTGCTCGGTGGTGCAGCTCCTAGGAAAGGGGTTGTTATAAAAGAGGGCGCTTCTCCTTCAAAGAAAGCCCCTGTGGTTTTGAGCAAGGCCCAGGGAAAGAGACATGTGGAAGCCTTACCTCCGCCGCCTGCTCCAGCTGCACCCTCGACCCAGGTTGAGGTCGGGGTGACTCTCTGCATAAGCACGATGATGGCCTCTCTGGCCTCATCGACCCAGACGTGACAATGAAGAAAATGAGACACTTTTCTCAGCCGACTAACATCAAAGTCATGTCCGTCACTAATCCCACCGACCTCTACAAGACTGGTTTGTTTGATCTTGTAAAGGTATGAAGTCACGAATTGAATTACTTGCCTCCTTGATTTCTTATTGTTTTCCGTTTTTCTGACGCGTTTTACTCTTTTGCGCAGACCATAATCCGATTGGAAATTTTTGGGTAAGCAGGTGACGGTTCTCTCCAACGAGAAAGCAGAGTTGGAGACAACGAACCGGAGCTTGAGGACCGACAATGTCTCCTTGAGCAGGGACCTCAGTAAGAGTCAGCATGCTCAGGAGGCATTGGATATGCTGGTCAAAGATTTGACGGCTGCTCGGGATACTGTCGTACTGAACTTGGCCTCGTCCAACCAGGCATTGGATAAGGCGAATGATGAATTGAAGCTCAGCAAGGAACTTGTTGAT
The DNA here is from genome assembly GCA_002855965.1 of Monotropa hypopitys. NCBI lineage: Eukaryota > Viridiplantae > Streptophyta > Magnoliopsida > Ericales > Ericaceae > Monotropa > Monotropa hypopitys. The sequence goes on along the minus strand of NMUG010004907.1, from coordinate 11,478 downwards.
CAGTTTCAAAGCACAGTCAAAGAATGGGAGAGTAAGTCTTTGTCCCTTGAGGCTCAGCGACCTGAGGCGCCCTCAGCGAGTCGTGAGAAGATTGTAGAAGAATACCTGGCATCTGAGGTATTCTCACAGATGAGAGATGATATAGCGACAGAAGTGGCCACGTCGTTGGTCAGGTCAGACATTTTTCAGCAAAGGATTCACCATTATTTTAATGAGGGTGTTGAAATAATGAAGGAGGCCATCTCCACCCACTATCCCGATATGGATTTCTCATTTTTTGAACTGATGGTTGACGAGATGGGGGTAGACGTTAATGCTCCTGGCATTAATATAGGTGATCCAGTTAAGGATGCCTCAATTGCTGATGGAGGAGGTGACGGTGGTGAGAAAGAGGTACAAAGGGAAGGTGCCCAAACAGGAGCTGCTGCAGGGACACCTGTTGTGGAGGAAAACCCCGTTGATAATGAGGAGATGGTGGACATTGCAATGGTCCCCAATAGCTCGGCCACACAGGCGAACCAAGAAGATGTCAGAATTCTTCCTGATACCATCGATTAGAGCCTCATTTGTAGACTTTGTAATAATTTTTTTTATTTCATAAAGACTTCTTTATTTCCACAAGACTTGGAAGCTTAATTTGGTTGTGTTTGTCTTAGTCTGACAATGTTGGTATTTCTTTTATGTGGCATCTTCCTTCTCCCCCAAGTGATGTGCTTAGCTTTGCTGAGCTGGTCACTTGTTTGTTGCATGCTGGGTTACGCCTTAGTGCAGTTTCTTATACCACGACGCATGTGTTGGCTTCAGCCGCGTGCTCAGCTGTGTTGTAGCTTATAAGCCGACATTTTGGTAGCCTTAGCCATGTGCTCAGCTGGACCGTAGCTTATCAGCCGAGCTGTGCCTTAGCACCATTTTCACGCCGTGGCGTTTTTGTTGGCCTTAGCCATGTGCTCAGCTGGGCCGTAGATTATCAGTTGAGCTGTGCCTTAGCACCATTTTCACGTCGTGGCATTTTTGTTGGCATTAGTCATGTGCTCAGCTGGGCCGTAGCTTATCAGCTGAGCTGTGCCTTAGCATAATTTTCACGTCGTGGCGTTTTTGTTGGCCTTAGCCATGTGCTCAGCTGTGCCGTAGCTTATCAGCTGAGTTGTGCCTTAGCATAATTTTCACGCCGTGGCGTTTTTTTTTTCTTAGACGATAGACAAGTGAACTGATCTTTGCGGGAGGTAAGAATTTTATTGAAGACATTCATGATTGATTCGAAATACATAACCAACAGATTCCAAAAAGGTGGGGAAAGAAGAACACGTAATAGATAAAAGAAACATAACAATATACCTTATCTTCATTTGTAGTAACGTTTCTGTTTGGGGGTAAGCCTTTCAAATGGTGGATTCCAGAAGTGAGCGAAGGAAACGTGGCTGCGCTAGGCTGCAAAAGAGACAAACGTTAGGCTACCGGCAGTTGTCGCCGGTGGACCCTCCGATGGCAAAGTCAGCAAAAGAGTTCTAGAGTGAGAAAGCAGATGGAGAGAGCTTTGGCTTGTGAGAGAAAGTCTACCTCTGCATTGAATGCTCTCCCCTATTTATAGATCCATCGGAGAGTGAGGGGTACGCGCTTCGACGCAGTTGCGCTGCTGTGATGTGTTAGGGGACAGTGCGCCTGCCCCCTTGTGCATCTGAACGTGTGGCTGACCGGTCGGCTCTGACAGTGTCAGGCGGCGCCGCCTGACAGCATTGGGCGGTAGAAAAGCTGACGAAGCGTGCCTGACATGCAACGGGAATTACGGAAAAGCCGATTCATGTGTCAGGCATGTGTCTGCCATGTGCGGGAAACCCGGGATGCTGTCTCCGAGGGAATCTTTGCTACACACGATACGTTTGTCCTGTTCGGCCGAAGCGGCACACTTCGGCTTAGCTGGCTGTTGACCGTGCCGTCCTGGGCAATGAGCCTCCTGCACAGAAGTGGCCCCAAGGGAACCTCTCTCGTCGGCCTTTGCTTTGTTCGGTCGCATGACCTTGCTTTTATGTTGCCTCGGCCAGGCGTCTCCTCTGGGCTTTGAGCCTCCGGGCTGGAGAGAGCCCCAGGGAGTCCTTGACGTTGGCTAAGCTCTGCTCTGCCATCTGTTAGCTGGCCTGTGATGTGGTCCTCATGGAGGAGGTCGCGGCTCCGGTCTCTCGAGAGTTCGGCCCCCAACAATAGCCCCTCAACCCCTTTGGCCAGGCATTTTGGCCGACGCAAGGTTGACTCGGTGCCGATTGGTTGTGTAGGTGCCGAAGAGAAGGAGAGCTGGACCACTGATTTGTCTTGGAACTTTGACCCCTGACAGCATTAATGAACCGTCATTTTGAATTCTCATACGTGTCACCGTCTGCGTTGGAGGAGCGTCTGGGCTGACGTCACGCCAACAGCTGTCGCTTCGTTGGCCCGTGTGCGCCTGAAACGGCGGTTGGGGATTCCACGTGGCGCGTTGTGGTTAGCCGGCTCTGCGGCAGATGGGACAACGCCATCATGCGGTGTCAGAATGTCTGCGCCGGCACAAGTCTCGAGGAAGAGCAATGATGAGAAATGTGGTGACCGGCTAAGGCGGTTCGGCCGATCACCCTTTTTTTTCAATTCCTGGTCGCGCCTATATAAGGAGGCCTTGGGGTTTTCTGAACCTCCGTTTGCTCCTGCCTCTCTCTCATCCCAGGCGATTCCCGACCACCGTGAGGCGTGTTTCCGGCGACCCATTTTCCAGCCTTTCCCAACGTCTCCTTTAGCGTTCCAGCCTCTTTCGTTCTTCCAAGTGATCGCCTAAACCCTCTCTGTGCATTAATAACTTTTATTTTTGCGTCCTTCAGTCGATTTAGCGACTGTTGGATTTGGAGGTTCAATCTTTCGCCATTGTTGCGGTCTGGAAGCTCCCTGTGAGTTTCTGGGCTGCGGAGGTTGAAGATGAATGTTCAAACCCTTCTCGGCCGAGCCGGACTGGTGTTGGCTGTTGGCTGAAGACCAAGCCAGGGGTTTCCCCTTGTCTAACCACAAAGGTTGATGCCGGACCGACTAATGGTGCCTTCTGCTTGTGTTTTTTTCAGATCCAGAGAATGGCGCCGAAGAAGAGGTCCGAGAAGTTCAGGCAGTACCTAGACACTCCGGAAGAGCTTCTCCACTTCAGGGAGGAATATGACATCCCTGCCGACGTAAACATCATGATAGCCCCTATCACCCATACCGATCCGGGGCCAGACCATGCCCTTCTTCCCATCACTGCCGTTGTCGTGGGAGGAGTCCAGTTTCCCTTCCATCCTTTTCTCACTCACTTCCTCGACGAGCTAAGTCTGGCACCGTCTCAAGTGACGGTTAATGTTTTCCGCATTCTGATGGGAGTTGCGGCACTGAACGAGACCCTTCCTGAGCTGGACCGACTAGAGTTCGAAGACATCTTCGGCTGCTACTTCCTTGGATGGAACAAAACATCCAAGAAGCACTACTTGGGTCGTCGGCCCAATCAGTTCGGTCTGATTGCCCAGCTGTCGGATTCTGATAAATATTCCGAGGACATGATGATCCTCTCCGGCAATTTTTTCGTTCCACTACGTTGTGGCCATGGCACCGTGTTTTCCGTGCCGTTTTTACATGGGGTCCCTGGTAGGATTCTTTACTTCGGCAAAAATAGTTTCTTTTAGCTTTTCTGATTGCTTGCTTTTTCTTCTACAGACGTTGGGACCTTGACCAGTTTGAAGGCCCAGGCCGACGTTGATAAGGTTAAGGCTTTCTTTGTCCTTCCCGAGGCAAGACGCTCGACGCCGACACTGTTGGAGTACACTCCAACATACACCTATACTCTTCGGTCGCAACCCTCTCTAGCCGAGACATCCTCTAGGCGCTCAGCCGAGCCCTCTATTACGCAACCAGCCGAGCATTCTGCCGCACAGTCTGCCGAAGAAGGAGAAATGGGGCCGAAAAAGGTGATTGACCTTGAGGAGGAGTTTATGGATGATGAGGCCAAGGGAATGAATGTTGAGCCTCTGGTGGCGGTCTTGAATGAGCCACCGGCTGGTCGCCGGGCGGGTGACGTCATGGCGAAGCTGACAAGGACTCGGGCTCAGCACAAGAGGGCCTGAGTATCTGAGGACGTGCCGGCTTCTGAGCACTCGTCGGCTGCGGCGGAGAAAGCTGTCATTCCTGACCCTGCGACCGTGGAGTCAACGGGGTCTTCTCGGAGATAAGTGGTGATGTGGGAGCCGAAGCTCTCTTTCGAAGGTGTTGCTGCCGAGGCGGGTGACAAGATCGAGGATCGCCCCGGCGTGGCGATGACGCTTCTCCAGGCCTTCACTCTGCCGAAGGAGATGGAGGACCTTCCAAAAGGCCCCCGGACCTGCTTCCGGAGAATGATGTACTATGGCGCCAAGATAAGTACTTTGATTGCTTTTTCGGTTGACCTCTTGCTTTGGTGTGGTTTTGATAACTTTTAACTTTTTGCAGATGATGGATGCCGGCGCTGGCTTGGACCAGTGCATTCTTGATGTCCAGGATGCCTGCAAGGAGGGAAAGGACCAGGCCGAGGAGAGCCGGAAGAAAGTGGCCGAGTTGGAGAGCTCCAAGGTCGAGCTCCAAAATAAGGCCACGACCCTGGGGACTACTGTTGAGATCAATGTGGCCGAGCTGGCTGTCAGGGCTTCTCAGATCGCTGGTCTTGAGGCCGAGATCCAACGCCTAAAGGCTGAGTAGGAGGCCGACAAGGAGAAGGCAAATGCGGAGGCCGACGCAGAGTATAATCGTGGCTTTGAAGAGGCCGCGAACTAGTGCCGTGAGCAGATGGGCCGGCTTAGGGAGAAGCTCTTCCAGAAGGGTTGGGTGTGCGCCAAGGTCTCCCTGGGTGCCGAGGATAGTGCTTCCGGTGTGGGGGACATCCCCCTCATGAAGGATTCCAAGGCTGGGGCTTGGCTCCACCCTGCTAGGCCGGCTCCACCCGCTCCTGAGACCGAGGCTGTTGGTATCGGCGCCGTCACTGCCGACCCTACCGAGCCCACTACCTAATCCTCTTGTGCTTTTGCTGTTTTTCTTTTTGTTTTGGGACCGAGCTGACCTGTGGCCAGTTCCCCCTTTTCTCTTTTAATCAATGAACTTCACGGTTTTTTGCTTCAACTTTCATGTCTGCACGGCTGTCTTTTTGTTGTTTTGCCTACTTCCCCCAACCGAGGGAGAGGTTTCGGTTAACCAAGGCTTGAACCTCGGTTCGGTTGTATATTTTGGCTGCCTGCAATTTGCGGGACACTTCGGTACTTGCCTGAGTGGTACTTTCACATTTTCAGATAAATGATAATGCATGTAGGTTCCTCGGCTAAGCCACCGATGAGCTGTAAGCTTCCTCGGCAAAGCCACCGAGGGGCTGCATGCGCGTTTTGTAGATAAACGGCAAACTGTGAGTTGCTCCGGCGATGTAGCGCCGAAGAACTGTAAGCTTCCTCGGCAAAGCCACCGAGTAGCTGCATGCACGTTTTGTAGATAAACGGCAACTACGAGCTGCTTCGGCGATATAGCGCCGAAGAACTGTAAGCTTCCTCGGCAAAGCCACCGAGGAGCTGCATGCACGTTTTGTAGATAAACGGTAACTATGAGCTGCTCCGGCGATATAGCGCTGAAGAACTGTAAGCTTACTCGGCAAATCCACCGAGGAGTTGCATGCGCTTTGTAGATAAACGACAACTATCAACTGCTTCGGCGATATAGCGCCGAAGAACTGTAAGCTTCCTCAGCAAAGCCACCGAGGAGCTGCATGCGCGCTTTGTAGATAAACGGCAACTATGAGCTGCTTCGACTGCATAGCGCCGAAGAAAGAGATGCTAATTTTGAGCAAGCATTTTTTGAGAATCAAGCTTTCATTGATTGATGGCCAGGTTTACATGGTTAGTGATAGTACAATCTTAGGTTTGTAGCATTCCACGGCCTCAGTATTGGAGTGCCGTCAAGCTCCTCAAGTCGGTAAGCCCCGGTCCCAGCATGGCCGACCACTCTGTATGGCCCCTCCCAGTTTGGACCGAGCTTGCCATCTCAGCTCTTTTCTTGTTTCCCACAACTTTCCTCAGGACGAGATCATCTATTTTAAAGGCCCTTGGCCGGACCGTCCGTGCAAAGTTCCTAGCCACTCCTTGCTGGTAAGCGGCTAGTTGATTCTAGCCGAATCTCGTCTTTCGTCGGTCAGATCCAGATCCTTTTCAATCGCTGCGTTGTTCGTCGGCTCGTCGAATCCTTCGGTTCTGATAGTTGGCAGTCCGGCCTCTAGTAGAATGACTGCCTCCATGCCGAAGGCTAGAGAGAATGGAGTCTGCCCCGTAGAGCGCCGAGGGGTAGTTTGGTAGGCCCAAAGAACACTGGGAAGCTCTTTGGCCCACCTTCCCTTTGCTGACTGGAGTCTTCTCTTGATGCCGCTGCCAATGGTCTTGTTGGAAGCTTCAGCCTGACCGTTGCCTTGAGGGTAGTGGGGGGTTGAGTTGTAGAACCTGATTCTATGCTCGGCACAGAAGTTGGTGAAGAGGTCCCCCACGAACTGAGTGTCGTTGTCCGAGATGAAGGCATAGGGAATGCCGAAGCGAGAGACAATGTTCTTCCATGCGAACCTTTTTACGTCATTGTCTTCAATGGTGACCAACGGCTCGACTTCCACCCACTTGGAGAAGTAATCAGTTGCTGTGATCAAGAATTTAAAACATCCTGGTGTCGTAGGAAGCTTGCCGACGATGTCCAAGACCCATTGAGCGAAGGGCCATGGGCTGGTCAAGGGCGTAAGATCCTTGGCAGGTTGCCTGATGATTGGGGAGAATTGCTGGCAGGAATCACACTTCTTCACTATCTGCTCCCCGTCTTCCATCATCTTCGGCCACCAATACCCTTGGGAGATGGCTCAGTGTGCTAATGATCTTCCTCCAGTGTGTGTTCCGTAGCTGCCAGCGTGGAGCTCCTGTAATACTCCCTCCACCAATGTTGGGTGCACACAAAGGAGGTACGGTCCAGAGAATGACCGTATGTATAACTTGTCCTGAGGGCCAAGCCAGAATCGGGCCGACTTGTGGACGATTCGGTGGGCTTCCCTCTTGTCTTCAGGTAATGAGCCGTCTTTCAGAAATGAGATGATGGGGTCCATCCAGCTGGGACCCTGGATGATGAAGAAAACGGCAAGCTTCTTCGACGCTTCTATGCTTGGTTGATCTAAGCTCTGGACGCTGACTGTCCTCCGCTCTTTGACTTCTGTTGCTGAGGCTATTCCGGCCAGAGCGTCGGCGTGGGCATTTTGATCCCTTCCGACCTGCTGAATTTGGATTTGCTTGAATAGCCCAATTCTTTGTTTGACTTTAAGCATGTACCTCCCCATTCGCTCATATCGGCACTCGTAATCACCGTTGACCTGGTTGACCACGAGCTGAGAGTCGCTGTAGATGCTGAGGCTTTGGACCTCCAGCTCTTCGGCAGCCTTCAGGTCGGCTAGTAAGGCTTCATACTCTGCCTCATTGTTTGAAGCGCTGAAGTTGAGCCGGAGAGAATGTTCATGAGTGACGCCCTCAGGGGAAATGAGGACAACTCCGACTCCACTCCCTAGGCAGTTAGATGCTCCGTCGACGAACATCCTCCACGAGTCCTGATTTGGCAGTGACTCTGGCAGGATTTGTTCGGCAGGGATGTTGTTGGTCTGAGGGTCCTCTGGACGAGGAGAGAATTCTGCAAGGAAGTCGGCTAGGATTTGGCCTTTGATGGCTGTCTTTGGCCGGAACTTGATGTCGAGGTTTGCTAGTTCCACGGCCCATTTGGTTAGTCGTCCGGATAGGTCGGCGCGTTTAAGCAATGCCCGAAGAGGAAACTCGGTCAAAACTACTATGGTATGTGCCTGGAAATATGGTGCCAACTTCCTGGATGCAATAACCAAAGCATATGCAAGTTTTTCAAGAGAAAGGTACCTGGTCTCGGCGCTGATGAGTGACTGCTCAAGCCCCTCTTGCCGAACCAATGCTGGGCTAACGGCATGTGGTGTGATGGCTAGGTATAGGTACAACTCTTCCCCTTGCATTGGTTTGGAAAGCAGGGGTACCGAAGAGAGGTATTCTTTAAGATTGCCGAGGGCCTCTTTGTACTGATCAGTCCACAAAAAATGTCTTCGGCTGTTTTTCTTCAACACCTCATAGAATGGTCGGTATTTGTCTAAGAATCTGCTGATGAACCGGTTGAGGGCTGCGGCCATCCCTGCTAGCTTCTGCACTTCTTTCAAAGTCCTGGGCTCTTCAATCTTCTGGATGGCTGAGACCTGAGATGGGTCGGCCTCAATGCCTCGGCGCGTGACAAGGTACCCCAGGAATTTTCCCGAGCTGACCCTGAAAGCGCATTTGGAAGCATTGAGCCAAAGCTTGTGTTTTTTCAGAATATTAAACACCTTCTGAAGATCGTCCAGATGGTCCCTCTCGGCCTTGCTTTTAACGACCATATCATCTATGTAGGCCTCCACTGGATCGCTGAGCTGAGCGCTGAACATTTTTTTGATCATCCACTGATAGGTCGCTCCGGCATTCTTCAAGCCGAAGGGCATTACTCTATAGCAGAATAGACCCCTGGGAGTGATAAATACTGTTTTCTCTTGATCTGGGCCGAACATAGCTATCTGGTGATATCCTCGGTATGCATCCATAAAGCTCATTCTCGGATGTCCGGCTGTTGAGTCGACCAGCTGATCAATCCTCGGCACTGGGAAGTTGTCTTTGGGGCAAGCTTCATTGAGGTTAGTGTAATCAACACAAACTCTCCACTTGTTGGTCTTCTTTTTGACCACCACCGTATTGGCTAACTAGGTGGGGTAGTGTACTTCTCGGATCGCCTGCGCTTGGGTCAGATGGTTCACTTCTTCAATAACAGCGTCGGCATGAGCAGCTGCCGATCGCCGGGCCTTCTAGACAATGGGCCGGCACTCTGGCCGGACGTTGAGATGATGGCTGATAAATTCTAGATCCACCCCCGGCATTTCATAGAGCGTCCACGCGAATATTTCAACATTTCGCTTAAGGCAGCTGATTGTGTCCGCTTTGTCCGCTTCGGTCATTTCAGAGCCGATAAGAAAGAAGCGCTCCGGATCGCCGGCGCTCAGAGGGACGGTCTCAAGGTCCTCAATGGATTTCTCCGAGGCACTTGAATCGACATCCTCCAGCGCCGGTTGATCTGGAACCTCCACCTAGTGGACTTGCTCAGGGGTGACCTTCCCTTTGACAGCAACGATGTAGCACTGCTTCGCCGAGGTTTGATCTCCCTTAAGCTCCTCCACGCCTTTGCTGCCGACGAACTTGATAACCTGGTGGTATGTGGAGGCGACTCCCTTTATGCCATGGACCCAGGTTCGGCCCAGGATAGCATTGTAGGGGGACGGGACATCAACTACCACAAACTCCAACTCGGTGGTGGCCGTGCCGATCGTCACTGGTATGGTGATTTTGCCGAGCGGCCAGACTGACGCCGCGTTAAACCCTACCAGCGGCACGTCGGTCGGTTGAAGGTCTTCTGTTTTATACCCCATCTTCTTGAATAGGGAGTAGTACATAACGTCTGCCGAGTTTCCGAGGTCGATGAGAACTCTACTGACCTGGCAGTCGGCAATTTGTAGGGTGACGACTAGCGCGTCGTCGTGGGGGTGTTGGACCCTTTTAGAATCTCTAGAAGAAAAAGTAATGGAGTACCTTGAATCTGTCTTCGGTTTCTTTGGCATAGGCTGGACGGCAAGGATTTCCTTTGCCTCGATTTGTTGGAGCTCAGACCGGAACTGCTCTTCCCGTCGGTGATCCACCATCCCGTGGATCACATTGATGACACGCAGGGCCGGATTGGGGTCTTTCTTCGGCACAACATTCGCCGTCTTCTCTGTATCAATGAACTCCCCAAGGTGGCCGGCAGTGACCAATTCTTCCAAAAAATCCTTGTAAGCTCGGCAATTGGTGGTGAGGTGGCCCTTCTCCTTGTGATAGAAACATCTGAACTTGTCGTTGCCACCTCTCTAGGATCCCAACCTCTTCTCTGGCCACCTGAAATATGGCTCCTTTTCGATTTTGCGTAGGAGCATGAAGATTGGCTGTTTGAAGATAGTGGTGTGAGCCACATACTCGTATGGCTTGTAGGTCCGAGGTTCCCCCGACTGGACGGTGTTGGTTTCCTTTCTCCGGACCGAGCTGTTATTATTGGTAGAGCCGTGGCCGGAGCGTTGTTCGGACTTGCTCCTCTCCTCCTTGGCCTCTTCTAATTTCGAGTGAATCTCAATTCTGGCCATGAGCTCGTTAATGGTATCCGTAGGAAATAGCATCAAATCTTCGAATTCTCAGCTAGAATGGTCCAGACCGAGCTTGAAAGACATCACTGCGATTTTTTGGTCGCATTCCTCAATCTCATTGTAGAGGCCCCAATACCGAGCTGTGTATTGGCGTTGAGATTCGGACCTCGCCCACCGAAGGCCGAAGAGGGAATCAATCTCTTTTTTGATCATGGTGCTGATGATGAACCGAGCCAGGAAGGCCGTTGAGAGGTCTCTCCACGAGGAGATGGACCCTGCTGGCAGTCGGTCAAACCAGAGCAACCTAACCTCACCGAGGCTGGATGGGAACAACTTGCACATCAAGCCATCCTCCCCAGATTAGATGGACATCATCTGCCTGAAATGCACGATGTGGGTATACGAATCCATTTTGGGATCATATTTGTTGAACTTTGGTGCTAAAAAAACTGCTGGAGGCCTCGCAGCTTTAATTTCTGGAGACAAAGGTGTGCATGGGATTTTGTCACGTTGGTACGGCTCATTGGTCCGAGCTGGCGAGACCTCCCTTCTTCTTCTCTGGGACACCTCCTGTTCTGAGTGAGGTGCCTGACTGTCTCCCTGGCCGCTGTGTCTCTGGCGCCTGGGTGGTGACCGCTCCTGTGCTGGGCGGTGCCTCTAAGCTGCATTTGGGCCGAGGCGGTCAAAGACAGGCGGCAGGGCCGACGGATTTCGGTTGAGCGCTCTTCCCTGTGCCAGGGAGGCGAGACTCGGCGCCTGACGCGACGATCCTCATTGTTCCTCCGCCGGACATGGACTTCTTCTATCCTTTCTCCTAGTCTATTCAGGACCGACGGTCTGTCCTGGCCAGACCTGTTCTTGCTCTGGGAAGGCTGGTACTCTCTGTCATCTTTTTCGGCACGGCTCGGTGCTGGTGCCACCCTCTTCTTCTCGGTAGCCTCCCTCAGGAGGGTCATTTCTCTGATGAGGGCATCAATTTGCTGATCCCTTCGGCCCAGATCGCCCTCCAGTTGGAGGATGTACTGCCTCGTGGTTAGCTTGGCCGGAGGATCAGGGCACTCACTGGTATGGTAGCTAGCGTCGCCGGCACAGACACGCTCAGGAGTGCAGAGAGCAGAGTCCCCGGTCCTAGCTACCTCTTTCCCCTTGTTCCTTCTGCCATCAAACTGGTTGTCCTTGGAGTTTCGGTCTCTGTAAGTCATCTT
>NMUG010004906.1:0-13509 GCA_002855965.1 Monotropa hypopitys | reverse complement strand
CTGTCAGTGTATTTTGATTCAATGTTAGTAAAGATCAAGTAATTTATAGAAACTCTATTTCAACTGATAGCTTTCAGATATGTGGCTGGAATAATAGAAAGATGGAATCCTTCCTATTCTCCGCAAACAACTTCGTATGACCGACCGATAATGGAAAGCATTAGCCGATACTCAAACAACAGACGGTATAGCTCCTAACCTTTGTCTTGGGTACTTGACGTCTTTGGGAACTGAATTTGTTACTGGGCCCTGCTATTATTTTATATGATAGTTTGTAGTTGCTATCATTTGTCGGTGAGGCTACGGAAATTCACGGGGGATTTTACCCGTGAAAATTGGAACTAGCGTAGGAAAATTAATCGTACATGGTAGGGGAATAGCAAACTCTAGAGTCATGCCTCAATTGAGGTTGGATACAACCCGGAATAACAAAGTCTGCACATTCGTTGCCTTCGCGCATGATGTCCTGAATGGGTGGTGAGCATCATGTTTGTAAATGGTGAAGATTGCTCCTTGTTTCATTAATGAGTTTGATCCCATTGATGGCATTGGCTTCATTTTCCACATTGGTGGACTATTTTTTATTTGGAAAATGATTAAGTGCGGGCATGCAAGAAAAGGATTACAATTATTCTTTTCAAATTTTAATGAAAATTCAAACTTAATCTAACAATTATGCATTGTCTGTTCAATTACATCAATGAAGAGGATTTTCTTTTGAATTATTGAAAGAATAACATTAATTCTTTTACAAATAATTGAAGAAAGATTAGAAATCGATGAGTTATCTTGATTAAATCAAATCTAATTTATTTTAATTTTTAATGTTTTTTCAACTTTGAACAGAAATCGAACAGAAATAGAAAAGGAAAAAAAGTAGAATAAAAGAATAGTAGAAAGAGAAAGATAGAGGATGAAGAGAGAGAACTTTTAATAAATTGTTGAGATTCAAAGTTACTCCTAGAAGGTTTCGAAGAGACTTTGAAATCATGACTACAATCCTAATTTCCTAATCTCCCGTCTTCACGACGCTTATTTGCCGATGGGGGGCGGGCCCAGACACCTGTGGTGAGCGACTAGGCGCTGAACTGCTCAATCGGCTAAGAGGTCCTCTAGCTGCCAGAATTCATCCACCCTTTGCATAAGATCATCCATATTCTTTGGAGGGTTGATCATGAGCTCCCGGAAGATCAGACTATCGGTTTCAAGACCCATCTTGAAAGAAGTGGATGTGATTCCTTGGTCACGGTCTTGGATTTCGTTGTAAAATTCTCAGTACCGGTTGGCATATTGCCGAAGAGATTCCTCTTGGCACTTCCAGAGACTAATAAGGGCGCCGACATCTTTTCTCTGAGTGGTGCTCATGACAAAGCAAGCAAGGAACTCCCGTTCGAGATCCCTCAAGTTCTTGATAGATATTTTTGGGAGATTGTTGAACCAAAGAGAGTCTTGGGTTCCCAGGCTCGTGGGGAAAACTTTACACATGACGGCCTCATCGACCGTGTAAAGGGACATAACCTGCCGAAAATAGATAAGATGTGTATAAGCGTTAGTTTTTGGATCATACCTGGCAAATTTGGGCAGGTGGAACCCAAGAGGGATTGTCGCTGATTCGATCATCCAAGAATAGGGGTGGCACTAAGATGCCCAAGTCTTACATCTACGCTCTGGAAGGCATTTTTCGGAGGGTGCTCCGGAGTCCGGCTTCTCCAATGCTGGCGACACTTTGTTCTGTCGTTCCTGCGGGGTGAAGTGTTGGTGTGGTGCCGGTTCCTGTGCTGATGGCTCCTTTCTGGGATCTAAGGGGCTTGGTTGCGCTGCTCTAGCCGGACGGGAACAAAGACCCCATGATCGTATACGTACAGCGTCCCATCCGATGCTGCCAAGGATCGAGCGCTTGGAGTAGTCTCATCATGCCCTTGCAGCTCAGGATCTTCCTCATGTTCTCTGACCGACTGCCACGGGGCGTCTGCTCCAATCTTTTCCTTTCCGGGCCTGTGTCGACTCCTATCTCTGGATTTTGATGTCGCAGAGGCTGCTCGTGGGGGCAACTGGCTAAGCTTGGTAACCTACTCTTTGAGGTGGGCTATCTCTGCATTTTTCTCCCTCATCATTCTGTCTATGGCATAGGCCATATCAGAACTAGGTCCGGCCAAGAGGTGGTCGGTTGGTGGGTCGAGCATTCCAATGGACAGATGGGGAATGATTGTTGGCAGTGGTGGAGTGATTCTGGAGAACTCAATAATCATTGCTGGGGTGGGAATTCGGTTCCCATGGATCAGAAAAGTGTTGGGAGGGCCACCAAAAACCTAGAGATGATTGTAGTCTTCCCCAACAGAATCGCCAATTATGGTGGTTGTCTCTCTCTTAATATTTCGGGTTGCCTGACCCTTCGACTGCAAGGCAGACGACAATCGATTTGGGGGCTCGTGCGGGTTCCCTGTAAAAACAAGAAAGAGGTCCTCCTGCTTGGCTCCTACAAAACAAGGCTTAATGTCCACCGGTCGACAGTGACCGATGGGTCCTCTGAAGCTTAACTTAGTCTCTTTCCGAAGAAGAAAATAAAAGACAGTTAGAGTGGCCCGGAGAGCTGGGATTAGGAGGAGGATCCTATGAAATACATTTGAGGGGTATTTATAGGAAGGGATTGACTTGGAGTCGAAGTTTGGCACGTGGGATGCGTGTCACGGGCTCCCCCGTGCGACGTTAGCCCTGATCACTACACGTGTTGGGCCAAATGGGCCGGTGCAGTCGGTGGGCCGGGTCGGTCGTACGGATGGGGAACCGTGAGCAGTCATACGGGCACTTTGTTTTAGGTTACTGCCGATAGGTGGACCCTCCTCTAAATAGCCGGACGACCGACATCCATGTCCTTGCCACAAGAAACACACATGATGCTCTACCAAACGACGTGGTAGCCGGAGGTCTGGGGATCGCTTGTCCGACAAGCCCCACTTTGTCTAGAGAAGTTTAGCGTGTTGCGAGGTCCTAACTCAGGCTGGCTCCCTCAGAGGTTTTGCAATGTTAACCGAAGGGGGGTTGTTGACCCATGGGTTCAGTCCTTCAGGTATGGACGAATGCCTACTGAAGGGCCGTAAGGCCGACGATCCGGGACATTGCAGGATACTAGGAGTCGGAACCTGGGCTACCTGCGCAGGCCTTGCTGCTATGAATCCGACTCTCCAAGCCAAGGTCTGGCTACCACAAACACTCTATAAGATTTACTAGTGAGTTAATAACAAAGAAATATTCCTTAATCCCATTTAGAATCAAACTTAGCAAGTTTATGTTTACCATTATTCAATACAAAGCATTTAAAACCAAACATATTAAAATATGATATGTTGGGTTTTCTACCATTCTAAATTTTATAAGGAGTTTTCTTTAAAATAGAACGAATGAACACATGGTTTTGAATATAACACGAAGTATTGACCGCTTTGGCCCAAAAAATTAGGTAAAATTTTTTCACAAAGCATAATCCTAGCTATCTCCTCAACAACACCATTTTGCTGAGGAGTTCTAGGAGGAGAAAAATTGTGTCCATAACTATGAAGATCACAAAACTTTTTAAAAGAATAACTATCAAGTTCTCTTCCATAGTCCATTCTTATATTTGAAATAACAATTTCTTTTTCATTTTGAATCCTTCTACAAAGATTTGAAAAGGCATGAAAAGTTGTACCTTTACGAGCTAAAATCTTCTACTTTTGTAAATTACAACAAGTGTTTGATTCTTTATTTATTGATTTTTAAAATTTAAACAAAAACATAAAGAACTTAAAAGTTTTGCTAAAGAGCTTTCCAATGAACTACATGAAATATTAAAAGAAAAAACTTCTTTAGAACAAAAGAACTTGAAATATTAAAAGATAAGCATAAGAAAGAAATATTAAAATATGTATCAAATGAAAAAGATTTGAAAATGGAAAATGGTTGTTTACAAACCTCTTTGGCTAAAACAACTCAAGGTCAAGAGAACCTTGATATATTTTTGGGAAGACACAATGTAACACTCCCAATTTTTGAAAAAAATATATTTTTGAAATAGATCAAATGAGTGTTAATGGGTAAAGAGTATCCAAACACAGGTCAAATAACATCTACTACAATACACTACCCATTACACTAACTATTACAATGCATACCTTCCACAAAAGGAAATACAACTGAAGGGAGGCTAATAGGGTTTTATAACATTACCCTGTACAACAATGCCTTAACTAAAAGAAAAGGGCCAAAATAGGATTTTATAAGACAATCATGTACAAAGTGGCCAACATAAAAAGTAAAGAACTTTACAGTAAATAAAATGCAAACACCCTGACAACTATTGCCCGGTCTAGTTTCAAGTCCTGTAAAGGATTCCGCAGCCACTCCCAATCAAGGGAACAAGTCCTACAAAAGTAGAGGGTCAGACACCACCGACTGGTAGAGATAATCTATCTCCTAACGTGTATACTATTGGGGTGAAGGTGTGTGCTCATGCAAGGAATGTAATGTGACACAATGCAATGGATCTCAATATTTAAGAACAGTAAGTTTCGTTCCAACATTCCACATTCGACTCATCGTAGGGTAAAAGTAGTACAAGACTCAAGGAAGAGTTACTAACACTGGAAGTGACCCTACATTTTTCAAAACGACTCAATTTCGTTCTTTTCAAAACAATTGGTTTCTATCATATCAATTAACCTACATCATCTAATGTTCCTATTTCATTCCCCGCCCCTTATAGAGATAAGGGCAATATCAATCAACATTTGAGTTTTAGGTTTGTTCCGCGTTAGTTGCTCGTCAACAGACTAACCGATAATTTCCTCGTATTCCCCAACTCGTCGGGAGGAGCCAGACAACCCCCCATTGCGCAATGTCGTGAGTGCTCACAGTAGCCACTCAAGGTATCCTAGTTACCCGTAAATCAAGCCAGCTTAGTAATCACATTTCATTAGGGTCTTTTATTTACTTTAGTGTTCACATTTATTATTCCCGCACAAATAGAGCAACGCCTCCTGATTCGCCATATAGACCCATTATGTGATTATCCCGCATTATTTTCAAAACATTCATTTTCTTTCCAAAATGTTCCACTCGTTCGCAAAACTCTTCTTTTATTCGATTCATTACAAAAACATGTCACAACAACGTTTAACCCACAAGTGTCCCAAACAAGCCATTTTCCCCAATTCGATTTTATAGAATGACAACGACAGAGTTTCACAAAATTGGAGCTTTTGAAAATCGAACTTAGAATCGAACAATTAACTTCCTAGGGAATTCGTAGAGACCCTAGACAATACTCATAACCGACCAATTGACGCGAACGATGACCCACGAACTTTAATTTTGCGAATACTCTAAAACCGACGAATTTAGTTAATGACGCGAAGGAGATGTACGAATACCAACATTAAAAATGAGAGGGATAGAGAACTTTACCTCGGTCGGGGCTCCGTTGACGCTCGTCGGAAAACTTCGCCGGAAAACCTCCATGGCCGTCGTGATGCTCTACGACGATACTAAGATCAAAACTCACAACGATAATAAATATACATGAGAGGAGGAGAGAGGTACAACACCTAGGTTTTGGAGAGGGATAGAAACACACCGTGAATGGACGATCTATGCACATCACCGCGGAGAGGGGGAGCGAGGCCGATGACGTTAATACTCCGCATTTCTTCCGAAACCCAACGGATTGAGAGGTATGGAGGAGAGAAGTGAAAGGGAGGGGAGAGGGAGGTAGAGAGGGGCTGCTAGGGTTCCCAAATGGGGAAGAAGAACCCCAAAAATCGGACCAATCGAATATATAGGACCCCACCTCAAATTACCAAAAAGCCATTCATTAACCAAAATTGCGTAGCGGATTTACACATGGCGATCGGTCGACAGCGGCACGGTCAACTGGTTGAGACCTTACAGATGTGCCCACTGACCAAGGTCGCCGGTCGACGACGGTACAGTGTACCAGTCGACAAGACCAATTTTCACTGAATTGAAAAGATGGAATTTTCTAGAGTATTTTGGTCATAACTTCTTCGTCCGGACTCCGATTGAGACGATTCAAGTTGCGTTGGGTTCGCAATTGAATTCTCTAAAACTTCCAAGAATAAGGAATTTGATTTATTGAATTTGTTGAAACGAACGGAAATTAATTAAAATTTCCAGAGTGTGACAAACTACCCTCCTTACAAAAATTTCGTCCTCGAAATTTCTAAGGTAAAAGAATCGAGATACAACACCACGGGGAGAATAATGCTCGAAGCAAGAAACACGTGGATCCCCAATGAAAACCGGCAACAACAACAAAAGAGGTTCCCAACCGAAACAACTCTGCCACGAATACCCAACAACAATCGTAAACCGAACATACCACCAAACTTCCTCAAGAGAATGACACGCCGCAACTTGAAAAATACCCACAATGCAAGAAACGCCAACGAAGAACCGGAATTACGCAAAAGAATTTGTCCTCGAGAGAGTTAAGAAGTTCAAAAGAATTGGTTTCCGCGCACCCAAACATTCCCAAACCGCTCGATCAAGCAAGAGACGTGCATTTCCAAACAAGAAGTATGGTACGAACGTCAAACTGCAAGAATGTCACCACGAAAAATTCCCATCAAAAATCTAAGAAGCGCCACAACACCAAATGGACATGCCAAGAGGATACCAAAGTGCCGAAATGCCAAGGATACGAAGGGACACGACATGGACACACCGACACGCAAAGGATATGCCAAGGACATACCGAGGATACGCCGACACGCCAAGGTCACGCCGAGGACACACCGACACGCCAAGGACACATCAGGGACACGCTGACACGCGAATACGATACGGATACTCCGATTTTCCCAAATATTTTCCGGAATTTTACGAAAAGAAAAGAAGCGATTTTCAACCACTGCAAGGATATCCACAACGACTTCATCAGCACAAACGCGCGAAATAACGCCGAGATTGATTTTCCGAACAAGATCGAAACAAGAGAGTCCAACCGATACGAGTGAGAATTTGAAAGCAAGACAAGCTACAAGGGATGATCATACAACAACCGTGCCACCCGAATCACCCCAAACAACCACAAGGCCACCAAGAGAAGAACCCAACAACTAAAATCTCACAAACCAACCCGTACACACCTAGCCCGGTACCAGAATGACTAAGAAGTTTGATTTGAGATGTACTGGCCAGTCACCTTCTCAAAACAATCCTTCATGGTCATTCCTACACCACATGACACGAACTACGCACACCGGTCATGACAAACATTACCACAATCCAAGTCAGTGCAGTCGACTTCAAAGAGACACATATATTCTACTCAAACACTCGCAACACAGCTGCACAACACAAAAGTGACTTCATCTCGCTGATCACACCAACCACAAGACAATCCCATAACACACTCTCAAACAAGAGATCCGAAGGGAGACAACATCGCAGAACGGAGGTGTCCAAGCGCAAATGGACACGGCACCAACAGATACTACAACAACCCGGATTCGTACGAAGACATGGCGAACAAGAACGAACGCACAAAGGCAACCCGCAAGATAAGAGTGCATGAAACAAGGACACAATTTCCGAAAACAAGCACTACGAAGTAGATGATTCTCCACACGCAAGGCGAACAACACATCGCCACTTCAACAAGTGCCACAGCGGTAGACGTACCATGAACAGTCGACATGAAGATGGCAAAAGCCAGTCGTAACATTAGAAATTGGAAACAAGAATCAAGAAAATTTCCCGAACAACGCACAACTTCTGTAATCGCCAACAAGTGCCAAACGAGTAACAAGGGAAGTCAATCCGCACACCACCGAAGAACAAGGAATCCAAGTGACGACTAGGATACGACACAAGTGCACACGATAACATTTCCGATAAGGATGGTAAGGACCATCGATAAAGCACCCCGATCCACGAGATTAGAAGAGTCGACAAGTAGCCAAGGAACGACATCCACTCACCGATCCCGCTAAGGTTAAACAAGGAGGAAACCGACATGCCAAGAGGGGCATACGGCCAACAACACTCCACAACCAAGATGAAGTGAAAGAAACCCACTGAACCACAATTCACCTCTTATAACCTCATACCCAAATGAGAAGGCAATTTCAACTCTCGTCTCCAAGTTCCACGCTAAACACATGTTACTTCAAGCCATCAACCCAATTATTCATTTCTCCCAAACTCATGACTTCAAACCCAAATCCACATCCCAAGCTCTAAGTCACCAAGCATAGTCACTACACTTCTATCTCTCAACCAAAACCATTTCCTCTCCACATTATCACCCAACAAGGCAAGAAACCCAAATACCACTTCTAGGAAGAACCGTAAGATAGTTACACATGCACTATCACCTCAAAACCTCAAGAGGGAACTGAGTTCTTCAAACCACTTTCTCAGCTCATAACACAACAACAACAACAACAACTCATCGATCAAACACCAAAAGGCATCCCAAAAGTAGGTCTAACACCCAAATCACCCAACAAACCCAATTAACCAACCGAGACAAAACCAACACAAAACTATCTTCCAAGTTGTTCCACAACCCGAATAACCAAGTAACCAAATCACCATGAACCCACACAAACCATCCCCTTTCCGGATGACCTCAAGTCACAACTTAGTGTTTCTACAAGAACAAGATACCACACTAAAATTCCTTCATCCTTCTCAACCAATCAAGAAGTACTACAACTACAAGGCACTAAGTTCAACACAAATCCTCAAGTAACCTCAAACCACAAGTCAAGATCAACTCTCGCATCAAGTAAGGGTAGAGCACTACCAACACCCACATTAACCACTTGGTACTAATCCGCACGGAGATTCGACTAATCCAAAAGACACTTCACATCCCAAGTGAATTACACACAATCTCTGCTATGATAAGGCCTTACCCTACTGAGATATTCTCACTTCCCAAAAAGGTCACAATCACGAGGTCACCAAGTGCTAACACATCAAGAAGTAACCACCAATCACAATCCCACCAGCAAGGTCATTCCGAGATTCCACAATTTATACAAAGAGCGATACAAACTAGGGAGGCCCAATCAATCCCAAAGGTAAACAAACATCAACTACAAGGCTATCAAGCAAGAAGCCTACCGCGCAACGAGAATGTGAGTCACAACTCCACCACGAGGAAACAACCAAAGCTATCTGAGCATACGACGAGCTCCAACAATCAATGCCACAAAGTGAAATAGTGTAACACCCAACCTATTTTTAATATCTTTAAATCAATTAATAATAATTATTAAAAGATTGAGAAGAAGGGATTAAAATATGTATGATAATTAAAAAGGAATTAACCTTTTTATGAGGGCTTTATATTTATATAAGTGACTTTTATATAATACTCAGGTGTTTTTAATTAAGAATAATGGTAGGCAAGGGTAGTTAATGAATATTATGAAGGGCATCATAGACTTTCTTCCTAAAAATCTGATTAGGGATATATATAACAGGGTTTCTCTCATTAGGGTTGCTAATGCAACCTTGGTGGCTATAGAGAAGGAGATTAGAGAGAGTGAGCTCAAGGATTTGGCTAGATCAAGGCCAAGATCAAAGAGTTTGGAGGAAAATCTTTCACAAAGATTGTTCCTAACATCCCAAAGGTAGGATTCAACGGTTTGGATTTTCAATTTCGTAATCTAATTAGCCCAGATTAAGGGTTTTACCCTACTCTCGATTAGGGACTGTTTTTTAGATCCCCTTTTGAAAAAATATGGGTTTTGATGATTTAAACTTTGTTTTTTTAAAGCCACAAATTGAGTATGATTTGAGGGTAAGACTATATTTCAACTTAGGGTGCCTGTTTTCATATTTTGAAGTCTTAAAAATCGATTTTAGATGAGTTAGATTAAGAAAATTCGAAGTGTAATTAGCAGATTTTTCGATCTACTGCTCACTGTACTGACCGGTATGCGCACTGGTATACCGGCCGGTATACCGGGCGACATGCCGGTCTCGTACCGGCCTTAAGGAATTTTGACAATGAGTTTTGAGTTTAATAAAAATCGAAATTTTGTATTAACCGACACGCCGGCCGGCATGCCGGGCGGTATACTGGCTGTATACTGGCTATATACCGGTTTGGTAATTTTTTGAGGAAAAATGTATTTTTTTGAAATAATCATTTTTATAATAATGTTAAACATATTTTAAGAGATTTCCAGAAATGGCAGAGGTTAAAAGAGGGCTAGAAGTAATATTTAAAAATTTATTAAATATTAATTATTTAAGGAAAATCCTTATACGCTTGTAAATGTTTAACAGGAGACCAGCCGGAATCCTCTAAGGCGACGCATTAGATTTGTTGCCGCACTTGCATACTTTTGGTGAGCGTGTAGATTTCTTTCTTTTATAGAATTTTTGATTTACATGTTACATGTTAGATGTAGATGATTGTTTGATTGAACCCCTGTTTGACGATGGATGTTTATATGCCTTGGTTGTTGATTGACTTTTGAAACTTTGGTGCAACTTAATTAAGTGTTCACATGATGGCTGAATTACATTATTAGATATATTGATAGTTGTTGTTTCGGTTGTTGGATGATCACATGCTTAATTGCTATGGATTTACACTCTTTGGATGTCTTGTCCAATATTCATGATAGCATGTTGATTGTTTGCTTTAGATGATAATGATAATGATGTTGGCGAAGCTACAAATGCATGATCAAATGTTGGCTGAAAATACATGTTTTAGACATGTGATAGTCGGTGCATCAGTTGATGTAATTTCACATACTTCACATTAATTAAAGAGAATGATTGATCAAACTCCTGAGTTGTAATATGTGTTGGCATGTTCGGATTGTTGTTGGTGTAGTTACAAATGCATGATCACTTGATGGCTGAAAATAAATGGTTAGACTCATGATAATTATTGCTTCGGTTGATGTATATTCACATGCTTCGCACTTAATTCAAAGATGTTGATGTGATGATGTTACTACTTCCTTACTTTTAATATGTGCAAGCATGGTTCATGGCATAGATTGGTGTTATTCTATGTGGTTGTGCATCCATGCATGGTCCTATATTACCTTATGGTGACGATTGGTGGAATCCCCGGCAACGGGCTTAGAGGACAGTAGATGCTTAGCAATGCAGCCCTAAGACGGTAGATGCCATTTCGTGGGGATAGTGTTTTGTATTCTGGATGCGGCATTGAGAAACAGTAGATGCTTGACAATGTTGTCTCAATTGCTGGGTCTGCCATTGATAGGATACAGTATCCCGGTTGCGGTATTGAGAAACAGTAGATGCTTGGTAATGTTGTCTCAATTGCTGGGTCTGCCATTGATGGGATACAGTATTCCGGCTGCGACATTGAAAAACAGTAGATGCTTGGCAATGTTGTCTCAATTGTTGGGTCTTCCATTGATGGAATACTTGGGCTTGATTATTTCTCCCTATGCTAGTGGATTTGATGTGGCCACCCTAGCATTGATGATGATGATGGTGGAAGCTTCCAAAATCTTAAAGATGCATTTTATGGCACTCATATGCATTATCATATTTACTTTACTGTTGAGGACTACTTTAGGGGAGAGGCGCAACCCCTTTGTTACTTGTTTTATTTGTTGTACCATGTTAATCACTTTTCTATAATGATTGTAAATCTGACGCTCTTGGATATTGTTGCCCTCTTCTTTTGTCGTGGCATTTTATCCAGTTAATGAGGTGTAGTGGGTTCATTGCCAGGCTTTCAGGACTCTCTTTCAGTCGGAGTCACATATTGTATTGTAGTACTCTTTCCTCGTCCTTGTAGTAGAGAGAGGAGGTGTGGTCCTTATTTATATTTCAGAGGCTTAGAAAATTGTAGTAGATCACTCTTTTGTTTTCAGGACTTTGTTCTGGGTCATGTTTTAAATTGTCACACTTGGTACCGTTGGTTGTTGGAGTTTTGTTTAGTATTTTACTTTAATCCGCTGCGTAGTTAATTAAAAAGATTGAAAAAAAATTATGGTGTTTGAAAAAGAATAAGGTTCAATTTTCTCTTTGTTAGTTTTGTTGAGTCGCGATTCGTAGCCGGATTCCATTATTTTTTTGGTAATCCGGGACAGGTCGTGACAGTTTGGTATCAAAACCCTAGGTTATAAGATTCTCGGAACAAGTGTGACATAGGATGTTGAGTCTCTTGAGGTGAGTGCTAGGTTGAGTCAGTTTGTTGTACCTTCCGGAAATCATTGTGTGTGTTACTTTGGCACCCGATGGACTACCTTGAAATCTAGTTTAAAAATCGCCTGATCAACGTATTTTCAAATGAGAGGTCTTGGGAAGTTAGTTGAAAAAGCACAATTGTACAGAAATCCTGTGTCTAGAATGATGTATAGGTGATCGATGGCAATGAACCCTTAGGTGTTAGTTCTTTTATTGCTAATCTTATGTTTAAGGTTTAGATGTGGAAACCCTGGAGGATTAGCTAGTTAATGAACCCTAAGTGTCAGACGCGTATGTGCTAACTTTTGCTTTGATGATTACTTGATATGTGCTATGTGTTATGCACCCCTGCTTGACTGATTTTTAGGTGTTATGTGCTATTCTCTATGGTAACATGATAACTTTTTAACAATTTCGAAGAAACTTCTTTTTGAGATAGTTTGCAGATGCGTAGAAGATACGATAATGAAAGTAAGTAAATCAATGTTGAGTGATTTGTTAATTTTCGATGATACCAGAAGAACCTCATAAAAATGATTCAAAGAGCGATATTAGTAGATGAGTATGAGTCGTAGTCCTTTGGATCTATGTTATAGGAGATTGAGGAGATTGAATTGGGATCTTGTGATATGCCCATGTGTAAGTAGATATTTACAAATCTGAGCTATCAAATGGAGTTGTGAAGAGCGGTGTAAGAAACCATAATAACCTTAAAAGCATGGACAGTGATGTGAAAATGGTGATGCAAATGTGAATCGAGGGATTGAAAGAAAAATTGGTGTTTGTGGATTATTGTTGTTTATAAGTGAATTGCTAGATGTTGGAAGACAAGTATGTTTAAGTGAAGTGTGGTTGTGAGAACCTAAATATTATGAGGCTTAAAATTCGGGCATATGTATGTTAGTGATCAAGATTGAAGTGTTACATAGTTTATTTAGGAGTAGTTTTGGGTCGATCTAAGGAAATAAAGGTTTGAGAAAAAATTTATTACTCTTGAGGGCGTGTCTAATATTTTAGACTTAGTGTTTCTATTTGGTGTTGTTTCGAGACCAAGTTATGCGTATGAGAGTATTTTTGGGTGTGAATGAATAATGAGAAGTGAAAAGGGCCAATTATGTATCCTCGTATGAAAATCCTTGATGGCAAAATACATATTTGATGGTGATCCTTGTTTAGTATACTGCGTTAGAAGGAAAAAGAAGATAGTATTGGTGATATGCATTTCGGATTAGGTTAGAAAAATTGGCTTATGAAATAAATGTGTATTAATATGTTGGGTAGCATAAAAACATTGGGTTTGAAGATTATGGA
>NMUG010004905.1:0-13508 GCA_002855965.1 Monotropa hypopitys | reverse complement strand
ATATACGAAAAATCCCGAAAATTGACAATCTTATTTACTTATTTTTCTACATCTAAATAAATTATTTTTATCTAAATATATTATTTATTTATTTATTATTTTATTATTATTTTAACGATACGGGTATTACAACTTTAGAATAGATTTTGGGATTTTGTGAGTTTTAAACTCTATGACATGAGTAGGAATTTGTTGAGTCTTTTATAGGACTTGTAGGTGACATCTTAGGTCATTTTGCTAGCATGTTGCAAGAATTTTTTTGGCACTAGTTTGTAACCTTATTGCACTTCACGTTAAAAATAGACTTGAGTCGCTTGTTAGTCGTACCTCAATTGTCTAAAAGGCTAGTGATAGAAACCTACAGGGGTGAATAGTTCTTTTGATTTTAGGCCCTTTTTAATTCTTTTGAATTACAGACACAAACAAGTAAATGATTAGTTTGATCGAATGAGCAGTAAAGTAAAATAGGAGAGATAATAGTGTGTGTGTGTGAGAGAGAGAGACACAATTGTACATAGAGATTTTTATAGTGGTTCAACAATTGCTTAGTACACTCTTTGGCGTAGTTCCTTTTGGGAGCACACATGTATCCACTATGTAATCACTGTTACAACAAAAGAGATACACACAGTCTAACCCCTGCAGACTAAGGTAACCTTCTCTCTATAGGATAAACGCGAATCCTATCTTCCTAGCCACGCAGTCTAGGGTGTTCTCACCCGATCTAAACACAAAGTCCGACTATGCTAAACGCAAAGCATAGATTTTGTAATACTCATCTCATACATTTATAAATTTTAATTTTTTTTAATAATTATCAAAGGAGGAATTAAGGAAATAATAAACTCTATTTTAATCATAAGAGTTAAAAAAGTTTATTAGTGGGATTAAGTTAAATAATATATAATTTAAAAGATAATAAGTGTATTATAAGTGAGAGTAATTGCATACAAAGGTAATTAGTGGTATTAGTGAAGGGGTAAGGAGGTAAAAGCTTTTAAAAATCTGTATTAGGGTTAGTAAAGAGGCTAATCTATCATTACACTTAATCCAAATTGTTCTAGAGGAAGCTTAGAGATGAAAGAAGAAGAAGGCTTGTGAGATTCACTTGAGGAGGTAGATCTAGTGGTTATTTGAAGAGAAATCCTTCTACAATATTGTTCATAACTCAAGTAAGATACTTTTAACCATTTTTGATTTTTGATTTAGTCCATAATTAGGACTGGATTAAGGGTTTTAATCAAATTTATTTTTATGTAGAAATTCTTAGATCTATATGGATTTCTATAAAATTGGAGGTGTTTGATGTGTGTACAAGACCCGAACGTTAAGTATGTTTAGTAGCAACATATTTAGAACACTTGTGATGGGTTGATTTTGGATGTTTTGAGGTTGGATCGAAAAGATTAGAGGTTGGTTCGTCAAAAATTTGTAGAGAATTAATTTCTACACAAGTGGTATCGGTCCCTTGTTCCGTAGGGTACCGGTCCCCGCTGAGCAGTTAGTTTGGGAAGTTGTCGGGTACCGGTCCCTTGTAATGTCAGGTACCGGTCCCCACTGTGCAGTGAGGTACCCAAGAGGACGGGTACCGGTACCCTGTACCGTGGGGTACCGGTCCCCGCTGGGGTTTTCTCATAGATTTTAGTAGTTTCTTGGGGTGTTTGGTTATTGACTTCAGATGTGTTTGTGAGGTATTAGGGACTATTTGGAGACTCTAATAAGTAGTTTAAAAATAAATAATTGTTCAATTGGTAAATAATAATATTGAACCATGTTGAATGTTGATTTAATTTAATGATTTCATATTCCTTGTCAATTAATATATAATGTGGACTAAAATTTGTGGATTGTTTTGACAGGGACTCTCGTTGAGATCATTGAGGCCACAAACGAAGGCAAGGTGAAAATGGTTAAATGGTATCGATGAGTGTAGGTTTATGATATTTTAATTATACAGCTCCGAGTATTGTTTGATTACTATTATTGTTGCACTTGTTGATGGTATGCACTATTGAGCATGATGAGAATAAGAGAAATACGGCATGAAATGAAGAGATGCATGTTATGAGATGGATAAGTGTCACACTCCAGAAAATTTAATTATTTTCCCTTCGTTTCAAAAAAATAATAATTAATTAAATCTTTTTTTTTCGGGATTTAATTTTATCGTCGTTCAGTTCCCCGCGGCTCATATTTTGTTCTACCGATCCTGTCTGAGTGAGGGAAGTCTTGCTTTGTGAAGTTCTATGTTTTGAGCACGGGCAAGCTGTTGTGGTAGAGTTCGGGTTGCGTTTTGGTCCCCGGGGATTGTTCGATGTCCGCGTTTGGCATTTTAATTCATTAGAATTAAATAATTCTAATTCTTTTATTAGAACAAAAAATAAAATAAAAATGAAATAAAATAAGGGTTAGATACAAAATCGGGGGGGGGGGGATTCCCCCTTCATCCCCAAAGGGAACCCCCGATTACCATAGCGCCGACATCCCCTTTCCCCCATCTCCTGAGCTCTCTCCCTCCGCCAGCCTCCCTCATCTCCGGCGACTATCTCTCTCCCTCCTCCCTCTTCTCTCGGTGCCCTCTCCCCCTCTGTCCCGAGCCTTTCCCCCTCTCCCTCTCCTGCGCGAACCCCCTCTCGGACCACTCTCTCTTCTCCCTCTCTCGTCCCACACTCTCATCCCTCCTCTCGGCTCCCTCTTGTCTTCCCCCCCCTCCTCGCACACACACACTCCAAAGTAGGAAATACCTATTACCTAGCATGCTCAAGACCGGCGTGAACGAGTGTGTGAATGTTTGGCATGCAACACATGCATATGTACAAGACATAACAAAGGCCATGATCCACCACTACTATGTGACTCCACCACAAGACCATATGCAAGGTACACTAACAAGCCACTAGAACAAGTGCTTAATAAATATGCATATGAATTTCCATTCTCTTTCCTTCGTAAAAGCATAAACGTTCATCACTTGGTTCTTTGAATTTTCATCATGAATACTCCTTGGGATCCCATCATACGTCCACCCCAAGTTATTCGAATTGTTCAACCATCGTGTCTCGTAATCGTGGATACGCCATAGGATCCCATTATAAGTCCATCCCAGGCTATCCTAGTCCATCGTGTCAACGTGTCATGTAACATTTGATAGGGTAGGAGTAGTCTAGTAGGCGACCAAACCCACTAACCATCCTGTCTGTCATTCCCCAAGTAATCGCTGGGAGGGCCAAGTAACCCCCATTGTGCACAATGTCGTGGATGGCGCGACCATCCCGGAAACCCCATCATAAGTCCGTTTCTGTATCCAAGATCAATCAAACCCCTATCATTACGTCACCTAGCCAAAGCTAGTCAATTGTATCAATCACGTACGTTATAGTGTTTCGTTCATTGAGTCCGTCATATTATCACTCCTAGCCAATGCTAGTAAATTTCATACAAGTGCCATGTATTTCAATTCAATCCATGCATGATGATACAATATGAAACCCACATGCTATCTCATGATTTCCACATATGATCAATATGTCCAATTCACCGATTCAACATGAATTATGCTCAATTACATGAATACTCAATCAATTCTATCATGAGACCACTTATTTATCAAAAGCCTCAATTTATAAAAATCTAGAGTTTTCCCAAATTTGGGGGTTTTCACCCAAAATACTCACACATGAAATTAACTTCATGGGAATGCAATTAAACACTAGAGATACAAAAGCCTTCAACCAATTTCATGAATCAAGATCGAACTCTAGGTCAATTTCGAGATTATTCACCTAGACATGAAATTTACTAAAATTAAGAACTCACACAAGGGGAAAGGGAGGAGCACAATCGAGAACATACTAGATAATAAACATTTCCTACCTCTAGGAACTTTCCCAAAAATCCGAAAATCTGAAAATCGACAAATGGACGAGCTATGGTGATTCCCGGATAGCCCTCGATGTGTAGAACGATGTTAGAACTCGTGATTTCTCCAAAATACCCTTGGAAAGCCTTCAAATCCTAAAGAGAAGTGAGAGGATATGTGTAATAGAGGTAGAGAGAGTAGGGTTCTTGAAAATGAAGAGGAAGACCCAAATTTCGGACTCTCTATGGCTTATATACTCCCTACATTGAAATCCCCAAAATGCCCTTAATGAAGACAATTTCGCACGATTTTTGGCCTTCGCGACCGGTCGACCAAATCACGTCTACCGGTCGCGGCTACTTTGAACAACTCTCTGAAATCCGGCGACCGGTCAACCGAATAACGTGTACCGGTCGACGCCTAATCAAGTGCATACTGACTTATCCCGACCGGTCGACCACATTGCGTGTACTGGTCGGCGCCCATTTAACGACTCACTGGAGGATTCCGACCGGTCGACCAATTTATGTGTACCGGTCGGCCTTAAGAAAAATCAAAAGAAAACTTTGAACGTCGATATCTTTCACGTCCGACCTCCGATTGAGGCGATTCAAGTTGCGTTGGATTCGAAATCGAATTCAACCACCTTAAAATCACACTAGGATTTTAAAATAAAATAATTCAAGATTCTAAACATAATTTTACAAGACGAATTAAATTACGAAATTTCTTTATAAAATATGGGTCGTTACATCTCAACCACCTTAAAATAATTTCGTCCCCGAAATTTCCTAAGGTAAGAGTATAAAAGATAAAACAAACTCGACCCGAACAAACACAAATCAAAACAACTCCGGATACTTGCTACGAATTTCGTCTACTCGCTCCCACGTTGCCTCTTCTGAACCATGATTGCTCCACAATACTTTCAGCAATGGAATTGTCTTCCCGCGTAGCACTTGCTCCCGTGAATCAAGAATAGGAATCAGACTTTCTTCATAGGATACGTCAGCCTCTAACTCTACATTCGACCAATCTATAACGTGCGAAGGATCGGGCTCGTACTTACACAACATAGAAATATGAAAGACATCGTGAACATTCGAAATGTTAGACGGCAAGGCAAGACGGTAAGCGACTTCCCCAATCTTCTCGATGATGTCAAATGGCCCAATGAAATGCGGCATCAACTTTCCCTTCTTCCCAAACCACGAAATACCACGACGAGGTGAAACTTTAAGAAACACATGATCACCAACCTCGAACGACAAAGGCGTGCGACGTTTATCCGCATAACTTTTGTAGCGACTCTGTGCCGTAAGCAATCTCTGGCGTATCGTCTTGATCTACTCGGTAATCTGCTGCGTCATTTCCGTCCCAATAATGGCAGACTCGCCAACGTCTAACCAACAAACGGGTGAACGACAAGGTCTACCGTACAAAGCCTCGAAAGGTGCCATACCCAAACTCAAATGGTAACTATTGTTGTAGGCGAACTCGATCAACGGCAAATGATCTACCCAACTCCCATGAAAGTCTAACACGCAAGCTCGTAGCATATCCTCCAATATATGTATCGTACGCTCGGACTGACCGTCGGTCTGAGGATGTACTGAACATGAGCTTCGAACCCAGAGAAGCCTGTAAACTATGCCAAAAACGTGAAGTGAATCGAGGATCTCTGTCGGATACGATAGAAGACGGAACTCCGTGAAGTCGAATGATCTCTCGAACGTACAAACGGCTCAAAGAATCGACAGACTGAGCAACCCGAGTCAGCAAGAAGTGAGCAGTCTTCGTCAAGCGATCGACGATAATCCAAATAGCATCTTGACCACCCGGTGATTTTGGAAAACCTGAAGCAAAATCCATCGTCACGTGCTCCCATTTCCACTCGGCAATAGGTAACGACTGAAGCAAACCGGCAGGGCGCTGATGCTCGGCCTTCACTTGCTGGAAAGTAAGGCATTTGGACACGAACACGGCTACGTCTCTCTTCATTCCCGGACACCAAAACTGACGTCGAAGATCATGATACATCTTCGTGCCTCCTGGATGAACAGCTAATGGAGAATGATGAAACTCGTGTAAAATACCTCCACGGCAAGACGAAGGAACAAACAATCGACCACAGAAACGCAAACTAGTATCGGCATGGATCATCCATCCCTGATGCGCATCCCCACTAAGAAACTTTGCTCGAAACTCCGAAGCCTCTGAATCATCGGCCTGTGCCTCAATAACCCAATGTGATAGCTCCGAATGAATGGACAAATTGCACAACGTGCCTTGCTCTCCATCCTCCTCGGCATGCAATAAGAACGGAACCAAGTCCTCCATGGACTTCCAACCAAACATGGCTAGACTAGCAAGATGACAAGATTTTCGACTCAACGCATCTGCTACAACGTTAGCCTTACCCGAATGATAGTGTAGCTCGAAATCGTAATCCTCCAAGTGTTCCATCCGCCGTCTCTGTCGCAAGTTCAATTCCTTCTGCGTGAATAGATACTTCAAACTCTTGTGATCCAAGAATACTTCAAATTTTTCGTCGTACAAGTAGTTCCTCCACATCTTCAACGCAAAACGATGGCGGAAAGCTCTAAATCATGTGTCGGATAATTTCTCTCATGCGTCTTCAATTGCCTTGAACCATACGCAACGACTTTCCCCTCTTGCATCAAGATACATCCCAAACCGTCATGAGAAGCATCGCAGTAGACAGAGTAACCAACTCCCCTCTCAGGTACAATAAGAATCGGTGCCGAAGTCAAACACCTCTTCAGCTCCTCGAAAGCTACTTCACAAGAATCATCCCAAGCAAACGGAACACCCTTACGAGTCAAACGAGTCATAGGAGCGGCTAATCGTGAAAAGTCCAAAACAAAACGTCGGTAGTAACCGGCTAGCCCAAGGAAACTGCGAATATCAAACACGCTTTGTAGGCGCGGCCACAAAGAAACGGCATGAACCTTGCTAGGATCAACTGAGACACCTCCCCGAGATACGACATGACCAAGAAACTTCACTTCTGGAAGCAAAAACTCACACTTGCTAATCTTGGCATACAAGTTGTGCTCTCGCAGCAACTCTAACACAACCCGAAGATGAACGTGATGCTCCTCCTCTGATGGAGAATAGATAAGAAGATCGTCAACAAACACTACCACAAAACGATCGAGGTGAATACGGAAGATACGGTTCATAAGATCCATGAACGTCGCTGGAGCATTAGTCAAGCCGAATGGCATGACAACAAGCTCGTAGTGGCCATAACGAGTACGGAACGCCGTCTTCGGAATATATTCCGCCCGAACAAGCAACTGGTGGTAGCCAGAACGCAAATCAATCTTTGAGAAACACATGGAACCACGGAGTTGGTCAAATAGATCATCAATCCTCGGCATCGGATATTTGTTCTTCACGATCACCCGATTCAACTTCCGGTAATCGATACACAAACGTAAGGACCCATCTTTCTTTTTGGCGAACAACGCTAGAGCACCCCACAGTGACGAACTAGGACGTATAAAACCCAACTCATAGAGCTCCTACAACTGAGACTTTAGCTCTCGCAGTTCGGCTGGGGCAAACCGATAAGGTGGTATCGAAATAGGCGAAGTACCAGACAATAAATCAATAGAAAACTCTACCTCTCTCTTAGGCGGAAAACCTGGTAACTCCTCCGGAAAGACATCCGGATACTCACAAATAACCAAAGGCAACTCACCACGGCATGAAGGATCATCGTCCAAGCTGATACTGGAAAGCACACAACTGACAGAATCGCGGTCTCTAGGATCATAGAAACAAGAATCGACTGATTCTTTCCTATCGCCATATACATAAAAATAAACTCCCTCAGGAGAGAGGACCCGCACTCGGCATCGGTGGCAATCGATGTTGGCATGGAAGGTAGACAACCAATCCATCCCAAAAATGAGATCAAACCCGGACATACCCAGAACGATGAAATCGAAGGTAAAATGGTGGTCCTCTAGCGTCAACTCGCAATCTCTGCAAACTCAGTCCAACCGGACACGACCTCCTACCGGAGTATCCACGAACAAGGGTGGATCCAAGACGTCCACACCCAACTCCAAAGCATGAATGAAAGATGCGGCAATGAACGAATGCAATGCACCGGAATCGAAAAGAACACTAGCCCAAGAGTTGTAAAAGAGAAACATACCACGAACTACCGAAGTCTCCGGCTGTGGCTGAGAAGTCGAAGGAACTGAAGCTGCTGGAATGGAAAAGGCTTTGCCATGAGTCGTCGGGCCCTGATGGTAACCACCCCTCTGCTGAAACTGCTGCGCTGGTCTGGTAGACGTCACAACTCCCCCAACACGCGAAGCCTAAACTGATGCTGCAGGTCCTGACTGATGAGGACGCTGATGCCCACTCCGAGGCTGCTGCACCGATCCTGTCTCACTGCGATCATCGGCTCTACCTGGACAATCTCTGGCCATGTGACCCACCTAGTCACACCTGAAACAAGCGGGGGATCTGCAATCTGCTCGCCTATGCCCAGACTGATGGCATTTGTGGCAAACAACCGGACTCCTCGCTGAGCTAGCACCACTCTGCGACCTCTGACCTCTAGAAAAGCGAGACGGCTCTCTATGGCGCTTTCTCCCAAAACTGCCTCAAGACGAACTCGAGTTGGAAACCAGACGACGTGGCTCCCACACCTTCACCTCTCTAGACTGCTCCCTCTTCGACTCGATAGCCCTTGCACAATAAACAATATCAGCAAACACCCGAATGCACTGGCTCATCACCAACCGCTGAACTGAAGGATGGAGACCCTTCTCGAAACGTTTACACTTCCTCTCCTCCGTGCTCACCAAATCAGTAGCAAATCTCGACAATGCCTGAAACCGCGTGGCATACTGGGATACAGTCATCGTCCCCTGCTCCAACCGCTCAAACTGATCGCGCAACTGTTCCCTGAAACTCTCTGGAAAATACTTCCCCTCAAAGACAGTCTGAAAATCAGCCCAAGTCATCCCACGAACAGGATCCAGGATAGCCTGTGGATCAGCATCTCCACCGGCAAGTAAGCTAGCACGATGCATCTCTCGAATCGAACTCTACCATTGACTAGCCTCTCCAGTCAGCTGGTAAGTAGAAAAGGAAATTCGCAATTTGTCTTCCACAATCTCCAGAGTGTCCAACACTTTTCTTACCTCGAATAGCCAATGATCCGCTTCCAAGGGATCGCCTTCACCGTGCGTCTAAATTCTCGCAACGCCTCGATAGTACGATTTCCCGCGTTCTCTCGCGGAGCAGCAAATCCACGATTAGCTTCGACCATGGCAGCCGCAAGCTCTCTAGCAAATTGACCAGGAGCCACAACACCCTGAGGAACCAGAATGACAGGAGGGGCCTCGTCCTCCAACCCGCTCATCCTATCATTAACTTCTTCGCTATGAGCATCTTGGGCGTGCTCACCCCGGTGGCCACGACCCGCTCTTCTACCACGACGATAGGCCATTTCTACAAAAGATCACGAATTCGATGAGAAAGGAGCACAACACAAGGCTCTAACAGATAACCCAATCGACGAAGCAAAACTCAACCAAAGAGAAGGATACTCGACAATATCAAAAACGGATTCTCATAATCAATGGAATCGAACAACAGGGCTACACCCAAGCAAAGAAACAATGCATATGTACATTTCACAACTCACACAAGCCTATGGATCATGTCGATGTACGCCGTACATGTTCACACGCATGCTAGACAATGCAACCATACTCCATGCAACCCATAGAGACTAAGAGTCTTCCCAAAGGCCTAAGTTTTCGAAATCGAAAGCTTTGATACCAAGTTGTCATGCCCCGGATTTTCAAACCATTTTTTTTAAATCATTTAAAAATAGTGAGCAACAATGGACCATCACTTCATTAATAAATATCTAAGTACCAACTATCCCAATCACACATAAACATGAAAATCCAGAAATGTGTTTAAATTATTACAAACCAAACCATAGAGTTAGGGAGAGAGAGAAGTACTAGTCAAAACCGTACAAGTTTTCCCTACTCTATTACAAGCTCCATGAGCCTCAATTTAAAGCAAAATAAAGAAGAAGGGGGCTTCTTTCAAATCCTTTTGCAAATGCCCCAAGCCTCCAAGCCTCCAAGAGAAGGATCACAACCTGTGGAGAAAAATAAGGGCGTATCACGCCAAAGTAGGAAATACCTATTACCTAGCATGCTCAAGACCGGTGTGAACGAGTGTGTGAATGTTTGGCATGCAACACATGCATATGTACAAGACATAACAAAGGCCATGATCCACCACTACTACGTGACTCCACCACACGACCATATGCAAGGTACACTAACAAGCCACTAGAACAAGTGCTTAATAAACATGCATATGAATTTCCATTCTCTTTCCTTCGTAAAAGCATAAACGTTCATCACTTTGTTCTTTGAATTTTCATCATGAATACTCCTTGGGATCTCATCATACGTCCACCCCAAGTTATTCGAATTGTTCAACCATCGTGTCTCGTAATCGTGGATACGCCATAGGATCCCATTATAAGTCCATCCCAGGCTATCCTAGTCCAACATGTCAACGTGTCATGTAACATTTGATAGGGTAGGAGTAGTCTAGTAGGCGGCCAAACCCACTAACCATCCTGTTCGTCGTTCCCCAAGTAATCGCTGGGAGGGCCAAGTAACCCCCATTGTGCACAATGTCGTGGATGGCGCGACCATCCCGGAAACCCCGTCATAAGTCCGTTTCTGTATCCAAGATCAATCAAACCCATATCGTTACGTCACCTAGCCAAAGCTAGTCAATTGTACGTTATAGTATTTCGTTCATTGAGTCCGTCATGTTATCACTCCTAGCCAATGCTAGTAAATTTCATACAAGTGCCATGTATTTCAATTCAATCCATGCTTGACTCAATGATACAATATGAAACCCACATGCTATCTCATGATTTCCACATATGATCAATATGTCCAATACACCGATTCAACATGAATTATGCTCAATTACATGAATACTCAATCAATTCTACCATGAGACCACTTATTTATCAAAAGCCCCAATTTATAAAAATCTAGGGTTTTCCCAAATTTGGGAGTTTTCACCCAAAATACTCACACATGAAATTAACTTCATGGGAATGCAATTAAACACTAGAGATACAAAAGCCCTCAACCAATTTCATGAATCAAGATCGAACTCTAGGTCAATTTCGAGATTATACACCTAGACATGAAATTTACTAAAATTAAGAAATCACACAAGGGGAAAGGGAGGAGCACAATCGAGAACATACTAGATAATAAACATTTCCTACCTCTAGGAGCTTTCCCAAAAATCCGAAAATTTGAAAATCGATGAATGGATGAGCTATGGTGCTTCCCGGATAGCCCTCGACGTGTAGAACGATGTTAGAACTCGGGATTTCTCCAAAATCCCCTTGGAAAGCCTTCAAATCCTAGAGAGAAGTGAGAGGATGTGTGTAATGGAGGTAGAGAGAGAGTAGGGTTCTTGAAAATGAAGAGGAAGACCCAAATTTCGGACTCTCTATGGCTTATATACACCCTACATTGAAATCCCCAAAATGCCCTTAATGAAGACAATTTCGCACGATTTTTGGCCTTTGCGACCGGTCGACCAAATCACGTGTACCGGTCGCGGCTACTTTGAACAACTCTCTGAAATCCGGTGACCGGTCGACCGAATAACGTGTACCAGTCGATGCCTAATCAAGTGCCCACTGACTTATCCCGACCGGTCGACCACATTGCGTGTACCGGTCGGCGCCCATTTAACGACTCACTGGAGGATCCCGACCGGTCGACCAATTTATGTGTACCGGTCGGCCTTAAGAAAAATCAAAAGTAAATTTTGAACGTCGATATCTTTCACGTCCGACCTCCGATTGAGACGATTCAAGTTGCGTTGGATTCGAAATCGAATTCTCTACCATAATTCGGGTCAACCACCTTAAAATCACACTAGGATTTTAAAATAAAATAATTCAAGATTCTAAACATAATTTTACAAGACGAATTAAATTACGAAATTTCTTTATAAAATACGGGTCGTTACAGGGCAGGTTGCTGCCGAAATTTCTAACAAATCCCGTACCAGCGATTGTCACAGGAACTCCAACTGAGGTAGAGTTCTCTATCCCTCTCGTTTGTACTGTTGGTCCTTTTACTTCCCTTTCGATCGTTTTATGAAATTCCGTTGACTATGTATATTCGTAAAATTAAAGTTAAAGTGTTGTCGTTCACTTAAATTGGTCGCGTTGAGTTTTGTTTAGGGTCATTGCGTTCTCCCTAGGACGTTGGTTGGTCGATTTCAAGTTCGATTGTGAAAAACCCAAATTCTTGTGAAAAATCTGTCGTCGTCGTTTTATGAAATCAAATTGGAGATATTGGCTTATTTTGGGCACTCTCGTATAGTTTGTGGGTCAAATGGTATTTTGACACGTTTTGTGGAAAATCGAACTAATGGAACATCTTGTGAACGAACGACATGTTTTGTGAAATGAACGGAAATGTTTTGGAAATGGACTTTTTGTGAATAAACGGAATCGGTTTGGAAAAGAAGTCACATTTTGGTATGGCATGTCGACTAGGAGGTTGTTTGCCCTAGGTCGCACGAAATAAATGATTGAAATAATAAAATGTGACACTTGACTCTTTACGAGGAAACTATATACTCTATATGAGGACTGGATACTGATGAGTGGCTATGATTCGGGTTGCTTATCTTGGACCACTGTTTAGAGTGGCACACGACATTACGCAATGGAGGTTTGACTGGACCTTCCCGGTGAGCCGGGGAAAACAGGAACTACACGATAAGGGGTTGACGAGCCCTGATGCGGAACATGCCAATACTCTGGGATTGTTGATTGATATTTGCCTTGCTCCTACTAGAAGGCACGGAAACGGAATACAAGTAGAACTTGGAATGTAATGGGAATTGGAACACGTTTATATAACGGAAAATGAGTCTTTTACTTAGTGCGAGTTGACACTTGGACACAATTCCCTTTGGCCTTGTCTAGGCAATCTCTTGGTAGATGTTGGATACTTTTACTTCTCTTTCTCGAGTCTTGGTCAGACACTGGTTTTACTGCTTTACCTTACGATGAGTCGACAGTAAAATATTTGAAAGAGAATAACTATTTTTAAATAATGAGATCCATTGAATTGCATCATTTACATTCCTTGCATTGTCACACATTTGTACCCAATATTATAGATGTTAGGAGATAGACTACCTCTACCAGGCGGTGGTGCCTGACCCTCTACTTTTGTAGGACCTTTACTCCTTGACTTGGAGTGGCTGCGGGATCCTTTATTGGACTTGGAGCTGGACTGGACAGTAGATGATAGGTTGCCATACTTTTCAGTTTTAGCACTTCTTTTCTTTTCTGTTGGCCGCCTTGTACAAGATAAATTTATAAATTCTATTTTGGCTTTTCTCTTTTATTTGGGGCACTGTTGTCCAGGGTTGTGTTATAAAACCCCATTTGCCTCTTTTTAGTTGTATATCATATCATAGCAAGCATGTGTTGTAATAAGTAGTGTAATGGGTAGTGTGCGTGTGGTAGATAGATATTTACTTACCTGTTTGGATACTCGTTACC
>NMUG010004904.1:0-13512 GCA_002855965.1 Monotropa hypopitys | reverse complement strand
AAGTATTACACAATTCCTACCTAGCTTTCCCCAAGTAACGTTGGAAGGGCTCAAGTTACCCCCATTGTGCACAATGTCGTGGATGGAGTGACCATCCCGAGAACCCCATCATAAGTCCGTTCTCGTATATCGTATCCAGAATCTCTATCAGAATAATCCTAGCCACGACTAGTAAGCAAGAATAGCATCACATGTTAGTAGCATCACCCCGAGCCGATACTTCCCCTTTTGATACCAAGGGGTCACGGTGGGGACTACTTAACATTGCTCGCAGCGTTCATAATATCAAGTGTTTACGTTACTATCATTCACGTTCCCTAGCCAAGGCTAGTATGCTGCTTTTACTCTTTTCCTAGCCACCGCTAGTGTGTTGTATTTTGTATGTCACCCTAACCAACGCTAGTCTTTCTTATTCCATTTCGTTAGGTCATTTGCATTTCTCCTAGCCAACGCTAGTGTTTTACATTTCCTTCATCTCGTCATTGACCAATTTGCCACATCCTCTCTGATTACCACCGTTTTATTTGTGTGTTCAACATTCCCACTATCCACCTCCAATCCCCTAGCCAATGCTAGCATGCACGCGGAAGTCGTCACTTTTGATTTAATCTTTCATTTCGAGGTGATAGATTTAAGATTATACACGAGTAGCCTTTGGTAGGCACATCCCCAATATTTGAAGTTAATTGAGTACCTTTCACATCTCTCCGAGTTTCACTCCATAAACCCAACCTTGGTCATGTCAAGGGAGGCAACCCTCAAGGTTGTTCCATTCGGGGAGGCCATCAAGTTCGACCACCCGCTTCAAATTCTAAGTGGGAAAGTCCATGTCTCCTACCTTGGCGATGCCAAGCGAGACTTCACATAACCATTAGAATCACTATTTCACCCAATGCTACCCCATGGACTTAATTCCAGTTTTATCCCAATGTAAGTATTTTACGATAATTCTATGTGTATCGCTTCGATGGAAATTCAAGTTTGTCAAGTGGTTCTCCCAAATATTTATCGGAGATCTACTAAGGACTTTTTATCGAACATGTGGCATCTATGAAATTTAGGGGTGACCAACTAATCGCCTAACCATCCATCGACATTCGTAACATCACTAATTTAATGATCGACGCCTATCAACCCAAAGTTCAAGTGGTTTTACCGAAGGATTTTCCATCCTAAACCCAAGCGCTACACAGTTACAATTCTACGGGAATTTTGGTACGAATATGGGAATCACACACACACGCGCACATATTTGATAGAAATCAAGAATTTACCCACCGGAGCATTCACCGGAGTAGTTGCCGGAAAGTCACCGGAAAATGTTGCCGCAAACCAAATCCGCCATCGCGTAGATCATCTCATCCTCTCCAATGTTCCTCAAGACCGCATCTCCATAGCTCCTCGCCGGAAAGTCGTCGGAGTTCTAAAACTCGCCGGGTGGAGAAACCATGTAGGTTGCCAGAAAGCTCTCGCCAAGGGGAGCAACGTTTCTCCTTGGAGAAACTCCATTGCTCGAAGTTGAAGGACACCCAAAAATCCAAATCTCGTCGGATGGAGAAGTGGTTGGGTTCAATGGAGAGCTAGGAGCAAGAGGAACAATGTTTCTCCTTGGGATTTCTTCACCCAAGGTTAGGAAGGTAGAGATCGAGAGGAGAGAGGTGAGAGCTCCATTAATGGAGGTGACGAGAGAGAAGAGAGAGAAGAGAGAGAAGAGAGAGAAGAGAGAGAAGAGAGAGAAGAGAAAGAGCTTTAGGGTTCCAAAATGAAGGAGAAGACTCAAAATTTTGGACAAAACATATTTATTGGACCCCTAGTGGAAGTACCAAATTGCCCCTCATTTAGTTCTGTCGCACAGAAAAATTACACTCCACGACCGGTACACACAATGTGGTGTACCGGTCGAGCTCTCTCAGGAAGCTCTCTGAAATGCCACGACCGGTCGACGCAATGTGGTGTACCGGTCGGGAAGGCCAAATTTTCCGAGAGTATTTTGGCAATAACTTCTTCGTCCGGACTCCGATTGAGACGATTCAAGTTGCATTGGAATCGCAATCAAATTATCTACGACTTCCATAAATAAGATTTCTGATTTGACTAACGAATCAGATTGATAAATTTCACATACAATTTAGGATTTTCGATTTATTAGAATGAAAAGAAATTAATTAAAATTTCTAGAAATATAACTTGGAAATACAGGTCGTTACATCATAACTGTTCTTTTGCAACTATGTTGGAGAGCACCGGAGCAGTTGAGCATCATTTCAAGAGGTAAAAGAAATTAGAGTGTGGGAATCACATAGGAAACCAACTGGCATAAATTCCACGTCTTCATCGGGGAGTATTGGGAGGAAGCGGAAAAGAGATCATTCTCATCCATCTTATAGTCAGTAAGGTCCCCAGTTCATTGCGAGTGTTAGTGCTCTAGGTGGGAAGGCCAAGGGCCACATTGTTTGTCATCACTACGGTCAGGTTGGACACCATCATTCTCAAAGTCCCAGATTTTGTACATTGAGTGCGGTTGTTAGGGACATCTAGTAAGCAATTGCCTATGGAGGTGTAACGCCGTGATATTATAAAATAAATATAATTAAGTTTATGATTAATTGGAATTAATTAATAAAATTAATAAAAAGATTAAGCCTTAAAAACCTATAATAGATTCGAAAGGTTGAGTAATAATTTTGGGTAAAGTTTGGGAATTTATAGAAGTACTATAGAAATTTTAGAAATAAAAGTCGAACATAAACCTAAGGACCACCGTAACTATGGTATGCCTCACCACACCATAGCATAGCCCAAAATAAAATAAAAAACAATTTAAAACTCCACACTTATTAAAACTAAAAGAAAGATTTAAGAAAAAAACATAAGGAAAACTCAAAGGAAGGAGCTCCAGGGGAGGGAGAGAGAAGGAGAGAGAGAGAGAGAGAGAGAGAGGAGGAAGAACGACCAGAAAATTGGATGCCCCGACGTTCGAACTGTAACACCCTTAAAATTTAAACCATTTTTTGAAAGGAACATAAACAAGGATATAAGAGTACATGCATAAAAGTCTAAGAGATGATTGCACCATTCCCACAAACATTCCATAGTTCCAATGTCACACATCACACATGAGTTTAATTTAAAAGATACAAATCCGGGTGTTATCCTTACAATTATGAATCACAAAAGAAATGAAGTGCAAGTCCAAGACTAGGACCAATGCTCCAATGCTCATCCCAAAAATGCTTGAACCCCATCAAGCTATGACATCGGCTCCTTCCCTATAAAAGAGAGGGTTAGGCCACGCCTAGTAGGAAATTCTAAACAAGAAATTCCTAT
This sequence comes from Monotropa hypopitys, assembly GCA_002855965.1. Taxonomy (NCBI): domain Eukaryota; kingdom Viridiplantae; phylum Streptophyta; class Magnoliopsida; order Ericales; family Ericaceae; genus Monotropa; species Monotropa hypopitys. Next base: position 10,185 of record NMUG010004904.1, on the reverse strand, counting down.
GATTGAATACACGAAAAGTAAGAAAGATACATACATAGAAGTTAGGCGTAATATTGAAGAGTGACTCCAAGTGAGAGATATGTGTTTTTCCAAGATTTTCCATATATTGTTCATTCTTATTTCCATCACCCCACAATGTTCCAATTAATAGAATTCATCAAGATTTGTGAGTTTCGGCTAATTCCGCATTAGCCGCTCATTAACAAGCTAACCGACAATTTCCTCGTATTCCCCGACTCGACGGGAAGGGCCAGAAAACCCTCCATTGCGCAATGTGGTGAGTGCTTTCACTAGCCACTCAAGGTAACCCAGCTACCCGAATTATTTAGCCAACTCAATTTCCCATTCGTTCGTTCATGATTCGTGCAATGGCCCAAGGTCTAATTCCCACATTACACATAGGTTCCCGCATATCGTAGTGAACGATATTTCATGAATTGCATGTATTTAGGCCTCAATTGCATTTTCCCCAAATTTCCCATACTTAGTCAAAATCTAGGTTTTCAAATAAATTGGGACTTTTTACTCAAAACCATAAATTGGTGAAATTAAAACCATGCTTGTCAATTGACTACCCCTACTAAGATTGAGACAACAAATCAAACTACACTTGACCCTACACAAACATCAACCTTACTTACACAAAATCAAGAGGATTTTGAGATGTATAACAAGGATATGAACAAGCAAGGTTAGAATCCCCTACCTCAAGAAGATTTGACTTACAACCCACCAAGAATCTTCCACACATGACCTTGATTCGAGCCCACCACCGGATAGAGCTTGAGGAGCTCTCCAAGCTTTGTAAAGATCAAAATCCAAGAAGATGTCTTGAATCCTTGAGAACTTAGAGAGAAGATAGAGGTTTGAGAGGGTTTAGGAGAGAAGAGAGAGAGGCTGTTATGTTTTTGGACAAAATGGGGTAACCCTAGGTCTAAAATGACCAAAACCCGCAACTTAAAACATTCAGCCCGACGACCCCCGTCCAGACGGAAAACCCGTCGTCCAGACGAGCACCCAACTTCTTCCGGACAAGACCCATCCTCGTCCGGACCATACCTCCTGAAACACTTTCCTTCCCTCTCTGCTCAGTCGTCCGGAAGGACCTTCTTTCCCGTCCGGACGAGGAAGTTGCTGAAGGTCCCAAATGTTGCTGAATTGGTCCCGAGCCTCGTCGACGCAACTACGAACACTTTCTCAACCTTCGAAAAGCCAAAACAACGTCCCTCGATCATACCACGCCATCTATAACATTCTAAGCACGTCCTACAATCGAATTAAGAGAATCGACACAAAATGATCTAACGTTTTAATGAACAAGTAAGACGTGATTTTACTCGAGATAATACTAAATAAATATTTAAAAATGAAATAAAATTTATGGAGTGTGACAAACTCCCATCCTTACAAAAATTTCATCCCCGAAATTTACTAAACGAAATGCGATAAGAAAGAAGAATTTAAAATGGTTACCTCATTCGAAAAGCGTAGGATGCTTCTCCATCATCTCGTCACGTCTCTCCCAAGTTGTTTCCTCTAAGCCGTGGTTCTTCCAAAGGACTTTCACTAACACAATCTCCTTTCCCCGCAAAGTCTTCTCTTGCGTGTCCAAAATGCGTAACGGTTGCTCTTCATACGAAACGTCCGCTTTCAATGCTAACGTAGACCAATCTAAGACATGAGAAGGATCCAGCTCATATTTCCGAAGCATGGAAACATGAAAAACATCGTGGATATTCGAAAGAGTATATGGTAATACTAAACGGTAAGCGACTTCCCCAACTTTCTCGATGATATCGAATGGCCCAATGAAACGCAGTGCAAGTTTTACCTTCTTCCCAAAGAGATATGTCCCTCGGCACGGCGACACCTTTAAGAAAATACGATCACCCACCTCGAATGTCAAAGGACGACGACGATTATCTGCGTAGCTTTTGTATCGACTCTGAGCTGCTAACAATCTTTGACGAATTTTCTTCACTTGCTCGATGACTAATTGCACACTCTCCGATCCCATCACTGCAGAATCTCCAATCTAGGTCCAACAAACTGGTGATCGACATGGACGGCCATACAAAGCCTCGAACGGTGCCATACCAATGCTAGATTGGTAACTATTGTTATACGCAAATTCGACTAACGTTAAGCACTCCCACTAACTACTAAGGTAGTCCAAAATGCAAGCCCGTAGCATATCCTCTAGGATTTGAATAGTACGCTCCGATTACCCATCGGTCTACAGATGAAAAGCGGTGCTGAAATGAAAATCGTTACTGTAAACCTTCTACAAACTCCTCCAAAAATGAGATGTAAAGCACGGATCACGATCGGACACAATAGACAACAGTGCTCCATGGAGATGTATAATCTCACGGAAGTACAAATGGCTCAACGAATCCACTGACTGTGACAAACAAATCGGCAAAAAGTGAGCAGATTTGGTCAATCGATCGGCGACGACCCAAATGGCATCTTTCCCATCCTACGACCTCGGCAAACCCGACACGAAATCCATGGTGACATGATCCCATTTCCACTCTGGAACTGGCAACGGTTGCAACAAACCTGCTGGATGTTGGTGTTCCGCCTTCACCTGTTGACAAGTCAAGCATCTCATCACGAACATAGCAATATCGTTTTTCATCCCCAGCCACCAAAACTGACGCCGAACGGAATGGTACATCTTGTCGCCACCCGGATGCACTGCAAAAGACGAATGGTGAAATTCATGAAGAATTTCCTGTCGGCACGGCGTCGGCACTAGAAGTCTCCCTTTGAAACGAACACTACCATCTTCGAATATGGCCCAACCAAGTAGAGCCTCACCATCCAAACATCTAGAATGAGCTTTCAAAGCTTCCTCGTCAGTCGCTTGTGCGTTAATCACACGTCGAGATAAATCAGAATGAACGGTCAAGTTACACAAAGTAGCACCTCCTCCAATGTCTTCGGCATGCAACACGAAATCGCACAATCTCGAAACGCTCTTCCAATCATGAATAGCCAAATAAGCTAGGTGACAAGACCTATGACTCAAGGCATCCGCAACAACGTTGGCTTTCCACGGGTGATACTGAAGCTCGAAATCGTAATCCTCAAGGTGCTCCATCCATCGACGTTGCCTCAAATTGAGATCTTTCTGCGTAAACAAGTACTTGAGACTTTTGTGATCCGAAAATACCTCGAACTTTTCGCCGTACAAGTAGTTTCGTCGACTCTTCAAAGAAAAAATGATAGCGGCAAGCTCCAAATCATGCGTAGGATAATTTCTTTCATGCGTCTTCAGCTGTCTAGAACCATACACAATTACTTTTCCACCTTGTATGAGAACACAATCCAAACCTTCCCGAGATGCATCACAATAAACGGAATAGTCTACTCCCCTCTCCGGCACAATCAACATAGGCAATGAAGTCAAATGGCCCTTCAGCTCCTCAAAAGCGGTCTCACAAGCGTCGTTCCAAACGAAACAAATATCTTTTCGCGTCAAGCGAGTCATAGGATCGACAATGCAAGAAAAGTCAAGAACAAAGAGATGGTAGTAACCGACAAGACCCAAGAAACTGCGAACCCCGAACACATTAGTTGGCCTCAACCAAGTGACAATAGCATCAATCTTCGCTGGATCCACAGAAACTCCCTTTTGGGACACGACGTGACCCAAGAATTTGACCTCCGACAACCAAAACTCGCATTTGCTAAGTTTGGCGTAAAGCTGGTGCTCCCTCAGAAGCTCAAGAACAATACGAAGGTGCTCGCCATGCTCCTCTGAAGTAGGTGAATAGACCAAGATGTCGTCAACGAATACCATAACGAACTGATCTAAATAAGGATGGAAAATGTGATTCATCAAATCCATGAACATAGATGGCGTGTTGGTTAGCCCAAACAGCATAACCACGAACTCTAAGTCACCATAGCGGGTACGGAAAGTGGACTTAGGAATATCCTCCTTGCGAATACGAAGCTGATGGTATCCCGACCTTAAGTTGATCTTAGAAAAACAAGTCGACCCTTGCAACTGGTCGAAAAGATCATCTTTCCTCGGCATAGGATAATGGTTCTTAATGGTGATACGGTTTAGCTTCCTATAATCAATGCACAAACGAAAAGTTCCATCTTTATTTTTCGCAAACAACACACGTGCTCCCCAAGGAGAAGAATTCGAACTTATGAAGCCTAACTCAAACAACTCTTCTATTTGGGACTTCAACTCCCTCAGCTCAGCTGGTGAAAATCGATACGGAGGAACGGATATAGGTGCGGATCCCGGATGAATATCAATAGCGAATTCGACGTCTCTAATAGGAGGTAAGCCTGGTAATTCTTAAGGAAAGACATACAGAAAGTCACTAACTACTAATGGCAATTCAATACTGCCCGATACGTCATCATCTAGCGCTAAGCTAGCATGCAAACAATGAATCAATGAAGACTCTTTCGGATCAAGAAAAGATGAAATAATAGACTCTCGACGATCTCCCATGAAATAGAAATATTCTCCGTTGGCATCACGAATAATAACTCGACGACGATAGCAGTCGATAGTGGCATGATGAGAAGACAACCAATCCATGCCTAATATGAGATCGAAATCCGCCATATCAAGAACAATAAAATTGAAAGTAAATCGTCGGTCTGAAATAGTCATCTCCCACTGATGGAAAATGTAACTCAACGGAATGCGACCTCCAACCGATGACTCAACTACAAGAGGAGGATCAAACACCTCCAACTCCAAACCAAAAGCTGATGCAAAAGAGAATGCCAAAAAGGAATGCGACACACTCGAATCAATAAGAACAGATGCCCAAGAATGGTAAATAAGAATCATACCGCGCACAACCGAAGTCTCTGGCACCTCTGTAGCAACTGGCTGCTCCACCGTTGGAACTGCATAGACTCGGCCCTGTGTCATCTGCGTCTGACCCGCTCCACTGTGCTGACCAAAAGACTACCCTAGCCCAGATGGGCCTCTCCTGACAAACCTGGACCCCTGACTAGAAGGCGCAGGAGCTCGCTGGAACTACTGGTACTGCTGCTGAGTCTGACGGGGCTGCTGAATTGAGCCCACCTCACTGCGCTCATTCCCCTTGGTAGGATATGCCTTGAAGATGTGACCTGGCTGGCCACAATCAAAGCAAGACACCTGAGGACAGTCGGCGCGAAGATTCCCTGGATGGTTGCACTTATAACACACAATTTCTGCACGATAAGAAATACCCCCATGGTGCGATGGTGCTGGTGGCCTCTGCCCCTTCTGGAAACGGGATGGTTCACGGAACCTCTTCTTGCTAAAACTACCCGACGAACTGCTCAAACCAGAATACTGATTTCTGGGCTTCCAAACCTTCACCTCTTTGACCGGCTCGCTCTTTGATTCAATCAATCTGGCACACTCTACCAAGTCTGCATAAATCCGAATGCGATGACCCACAACAAGATGCTAGATAGTAGAATGTAGGCCTTTCTCAAACCGCTTGCATTTCTTCTCCTCAGTGTTTACCCAATCATAAGCAAACCTCGACTGGAACTTAGTAGCGTACTGATTCACCGACATCGACCCCTGTTCTAGCTTCTCGAACTACTCGCGCAACTTATCACGAAAGGACTCCGGAAAGTACTGACTCTCGAAAGAAGACTCGAAGTCGGCCCAAGACATACCAACAATAGGATCAACAATGACTTGAGGGTTAGCAACCCCAAGTGCCCTCAAAGCATCACGCCTGCCATCCACCATAGTAGACCACCATTCACTGGCCTTGCCAATGAGTTGAAAGGAAGCAAGAGAAATCCGAATCTTGTGGTCTCCAATCTCCAACTTCTCAAAAATCTTCTTCACCTCTGTCAGCCAATGATTCGCCTCGATAGGATCCACTTCGCCATTGAACTTTGTAGGGTCCATGCGGTTAAACTCAAGAAGCGCATCAGAAAGACGGTTACCGGCCTAATCCCTAGCTGCTGCCACACCTCTGCTAGCCTCTACCACTGCCATAGCGATCTCACGAATAAACTGCCCATCGTTGTCCAGTCCTTTGAGAATAACCCCTTCGGCCTGAACCACGTCGGGAAACTCCCTTTATTGCCCATTCACTTCCTCACTGCTTGCGTCAGGAACTTCAACTCCATGGCATCCACGACCCCTATTTCCTATGCGACGTCCCGCCATTTTCTACGAGACAAGAAGAATGACAATCATCAACGGATGGAATTGGATAATCACAACAATGAACAAGGAGAGTACTAGAAACGACGTAGAAGCAATGATAAACCCAACAAGGACTTCGACGCAAGAGTACTTAACCTACAACTTACTTGGAATTTAAGACGAAACGACACCTTTCACACCCCACACACATACCAAGATTTTAAAACGACTCATCGCGTCAACATTCAATATTATGCCTCAACTTCATGCCATGCACACACAAGCAATCATATGCAATGCAAATTTTAACCCAAACCCGATGCACCCATGTAGGACTATTTTTCCTCTTCCAATGTCCTAAGTTTTCGCAACCTTTTGCTCTGATACCAAATGTAACACCCTTAAAATTTAAACTATTTTTTTGAAAGGAACATAAACAAGGATATAAGAGCATATACATAAAAGTCTAAGAGATGATTGCACCATTCCCACAAACATTTTATAGTTCCAATGTCACACATCACACATGAGTTTAATTTAAAAGATACAAATCCGGGTGTTATCCTTACAAATATGAACCACAAAAGAAATGAAGTGCAAGTCAAAGACTAGGACCAATGCTCCAATGCTCATTCCAAAAATGCTTGAACCCCATCAAGCTATGCCATCGGCTCCTTCCCTATAAAAGAGAGGGTTAGGCCACGCCTAGTAGGAAATCCCAAACAAGCAATTCATATGATTGAATAAAAGAAAAGTAAGAAAGATATATGCATAGAAGTTAGGCGTAATATTGAAGAGTGACTCCAAGTGAGAGATAAGTGTTTTCCAAGATTTTCCATATATTGTTCATTCTTATTTCCATCACCCCACAATGTTCCAATTAATAGAATTTATCAAGATTTGTGAGTTTCGGCTAATTCCGCATTAGCCGCTCATTAACAAGTTAACCGACAATTTCCTTGTATTTCCCGACTCGACGAGAAGGGCCAGAAAACCCTCCATTGCGCAATGTCGTGAGTGCTCACACTAGCCACTCAAGGTAACCCAGTTACCCGAATTATTTAGCCAACTCAATTTCCCATTCATTCGTTCATGATTCGTGCAATGGCCCAAGGCCTAATTCCCACATTACACATAGGTTCCCGCATAGCATAGTGAACGATATTTCATGAATTGCATGTATTTAGGACTCAATTGCATTTTCCCCAAATTTCCCATACTTAGTCAAAATCTAGGTTTTCAAATAAATTGGGACTTTTTACTCAAAACCATAAATTGGTGAAATTAAAACCATGAGGGACCCAAATACATGTCAATTGACTACCCCTACTAAGATTTAGACAACAAATCAAACTACACTTGACCCTACACAAACATCAACCTTACTTACACAAAATCAAGAGGATTTTGAGATCTATAACAAGGATATGAACAAGCAAGGTTAGAATCCCCTACCACAAGAAGATTTGACTTACAACCCACCAAGAATCTTCCACACACGACCTTGATTCGAGCCCACCACAGGATATAGCTTGAGGAGCTCTCCAAGCTTTGTAAAGATCAAAATCCAAGAAGATGTCTTGAATCCTTGAGAACTTAGAGAGAAGATAGAGGTTTGAGAGGGTTTAGGAGAGAAGAGAGAGACTGTTACGTTTTTGGACAAAATGGGGTAACCCTAGGTCTAAAATGACCAAAACCCGCAACTTAAAACATTCAGCCCGACGACCCCCGTTCGGACGGGAAACCCGTCATCCGGACGAGCACCCAACTTCTTCCGGACGAGACCCATCCTCGTCCGGACCATACCTCCTGAAACACTTTCCTCCTCTTTCTGCTCGGTCGTCCGGAAGGACCCTCTTTCCCATCCGGACGAGGAAGCTGCTGAAGGACCCGAATGTTGCTGAATTGATCCCGAGCCTCGTCGACACAACTACGAACACTTCCTCAACCTTCGACAAGCCAAAACAACGTCCCTCGATCATACCACGCCATCTATAACATTCTAAGCACTTCCCACAATCGAATTAAGCAAATCGACACAAAACGATCTAACATTTTAACGAACAACTAAGACGTGATTTTACTCGAGATAATACTAAAAAAATATTTAAAGATGAAATAAAATTTACAGAGTGTGACACGAACCAACTTCGGAACTAAGGTAAGAACTCCATGCCAATCTCACTGATATATAGAAATCTTATCGAAACCGAAAAATCGAATAAAAATCTAAGTTTAGAAAAAATTTAGGAAAATTTCGAATCAAACAATTTTAACAAGTTTTTGATTGAGTTTAAAGCATTTTAGGCCATTTGTAGGCCGTATATACTGATATTGCCCATAGAAACTCTTGAAAAACACATTTTGGGGTCCAAATAGAGGACCCTCGAGCTGGAAAAACCCATTGTTCAAACCTGTTCTTCACCAGTTTGAAGACTGGCTCACCGTCCGATATGCTGTCCGACTCACTGATTGTGCTACCAGCCAACACAAAAGTCTTGCTTGAGCCATTGTCCAAAAATGGAACATCCGATATACCGGTCAGTATATTGGTGTGGGGATACCGGTCCCCTACCGGTCCAAGAACAATTCAAGAAAAGTCAATCCGAGATATGGAAAAGTGTAGGGAAATGTAACACCCCATGTTTTCAAGTAAAACATTTCCAACATATATATTTTTTTGAAATACATTAAACACAAACACTGGGGAGTTAATGGTTACTATACAGATGCATTGCAGTAGAAATTCTCATTATATTAATCTTGATATAACATGGGAAACTGAAAGAGTACAGGGGAAAGAAAGTACAACTATCACTACTCACTATAAACTGTAAAGGAGAGTACAAGGTACTCAAGAGAGCCAAGGCCTCATCTCAAAAGGGAATCAGCTGCTAGCACAAGCTCCAAATCCCCCCTGCAAGAGAAACTCTGCAACACAATCCTGGAAAAGATAAAGGAAAGAGGGTCTGAGCAAAACACGGCTCAGTGAGGTAACAACTAACGACTACAAAGCATGCACGAGCGCATGCGACCCTAAGTGCCACAAAACAAAGGTAAGAAAAGTCAAGGGAAAGGCACAACACATGCACCCACCCACCCAAGTGACATGAGACTAAGGGTATCTCCAAGGTCTAAGGAGTAGAGTACTACCTAAACCACAACCGACGTTCCAAACGCAAGAGTCATCACTAGAGAACTCTACTAAGGGATACACATGCCTCGACACCCAAATTCACTTACTTTCCACCCAAACCACGATCATATAACTACCAACACCCACCAATCACTCACTAGGAATCCAACATCCAAACCTCCTTATCTTCACATCACTCCCACGTTCATTGATAAGATTTAGGATTCATATGATCGTATTGATATTGAATATTGGAGTTGCACGTTTCACTTCAATTTCCCCACCTTGGTCCACCCAAGGGGTACAACACCACCACCATATGAATTTATTATTTATTCCAATATTCATTCCCGGCCTACTCCTAAACAAGCGAGTAGCCAATCTCCCCTAGACAAGGGTGAGTAGATTATATGCGTTAAGGTTTTCCAAGATCCCGCCTGCCAACATATCAAGTATATTCCGAGACTTTCGGGAACTCGTATCTCCCACCTATGGCCAAAGGATCTTATTCCTAGATCGTCACCCATTAATGACATCCAGTGATTCTGCGACTTCAAGGGAACGCGTATCTCCCACTTAACACGAATAGAGTTGTTGGGCCTGACTTCCCCCAAGACAACTTTCCCACACACTTACTTTTCCTTATTTCCTTAGTGAGTTTTGATGAATGATTAAGGATTGGCTAAGGGTGGTCCTCATGGGATCCATCCCTTGTATTGGAAGTTCATTGCATTCGTTGGGTACTTTATGTTGTAAGTCAAATCATCCACATTTCCAAAATACCCTCAAGTACAAGGTCCATCACCAATTTCCAACGTCCCGCCGTCACAACACCAAGGGGATACAAACCAGCCACACCACAACGTTACTAGTACCCAAAGAAGCCACAACCCACATACCC
>NMUG010004903.1:0-13513 GCA_002855965.1 Monotropa hypopitys | reverse complement strand
ACGTAGAACTTCGACTATAAAATGATTTTTATGCTTTTCGGTCGGACAGAGCTTCAATTGTGTTTAGAAACTATTTGATTTTTAATTTGGAAATTCCAATGAATATCAAATGATCCAAAATGACTCGAGTCACAAGACATTTTTTTAATCCAAGTCTGATGACTAATGCAAGCTTTCACCTTAGAATTCGGATCGAGGAATTTTATTTTTTTGGTTTTAAAGTATTTTTAGTATTTTTTAGTCGGACAAAGCTTCGACTGTAAAATAATTTTTGAAATTTGGGGAGGGAGTTATTTTCTTGAGTTTGAAAAATCCTACAGAATATCAAGTGCTCTGGAATGACCCGAGTCACAAGACATTCTTTTAATCCAAGTCTGATGGCTACTGCAAGCTTTCACCTCAGAGTTCAGATACAGAAATTTTATTTTTTAATTTTAAAGTATTTTTTTGGAAAGCGAAATGGATCGCTGAAGAGAGAGCGACCGTATATATATGATGTAATATATAGGTATATGTATGTATAGACATGGGTATAAGACATCATATATTTAAACCGAGCTTGATATAGTACGAGCTAGACGATAATATATATAATATAAACCGAGCTGGATATAGTCCGAGCTAGACGGTAAGTACATAGCGTACCAGCAAGGCCGAGCTATAGAAATGAAAATCAAAGCGATAGCTGTCACGCCCCATATTTTCAAACCATTTTTTTTGAAAATATTTAAAATGGTGAACAACAATAGATCATAACATCGTTTGTGAACATCTAAACACCATTCATTCCCAACCAAAAATAGACATGAAATCCAGGCATGAAATGAAATAGAAGTACGGTTACAAATCAAAGAGTTAGAGAGGCAAAGAAGTACAAATTCAAAATATTACAACTTCCCTACTCTATTACAAGCTCCAAGAGCCTAAAACAAAACAAAGATAGAGATGGGGCTTCCTTCCCAAAATCTTTTTTAAATGCTCTATGCATCCAAGCTTCCAAGGGAGGGATTACAACCTCTAGAGAAAAATAAGGGCGTATCATGCCAAAGTAGGAAATATCTATCTCCTAGTATGCTCAAGACGGACGTGAACTAGTGTGTGAATGTAAGGCATGCAACACATGCATATGTACAAGTCATGACAAAGGCAATGATCCAACTCCTACTATGTGACTCTAACCAAACGACCATCTACTGAGTATACCAACAAGAGCCACTAGAACAAGTGCCCTTACAACATGCATATAAGTTACCATTTCTTTCCGTGATTTAAACGTATACGTTTATCATTTTCTCTTGGATTTCATACCATGAATAACCCTTGGGATCCCATCATATGTCTACCCCAAGTCATTCAATTAGTTTAACCATCATGTTTCGTAATCATAGATACGCCATGGAGTCCCATCATAAGTCCACTCCAGGCTATCTTAGTTCAATGTGCCATGTGTCATGTAACGAGTAATAGGGTAGGATTAGTCTAGTAGACAGCCAAACCCACTAACCATCCTTTCCGTCGTTCCCCAAGTAATCGCTGGGAGGGCAAAGATACCCCCATTGTGCACAATGTCGTGGATGGCCCGACCATCCCGAAAACCCTGTCATAAGTCTGTTTCCATTTACCATATAGATCAAATCCCTATCGTTACGTCACCTAGCCAACGCAGTCAATCGTATCATTCGTGTAAGTCATCGTGTCAAGTTCGTTGAGTCAATCATGTTATCGTCCTAGCCAACGCTAGTAAATTCCATACCAATGTCATTGATTTCAATTAAATCCATGCATGACTCAACGATACAATAATGTGCCCAACATGCGATCCCATAATTTTCCACACATAACCAATGTGCCCAATACATCAATTCTACATGAACTATGTTCAATTGCATGAATACCCACTCAATCCTATCATGAGACAACCAATTTACCAAAAGCCCTAATTTATGAAAGTTAGAGTTTTCCCCAAATTTGGGAATTTTCACCCAAAATGCTCAAACATGAAATTGAGTCCAAGGAAATGCAATTACACACATGAGATACATAAACCCTCAACCAATTTCATGAACCAAACCCAAGTCCTAGACTAATTTTTCGATTATACATCTAGGCATGAAATTGATGAAATTTAAAGGCTTTCACAAGGGGATAGGGAGAAGCACAATCAAAACCACACTAAGAAATAGACATATCCTACCTTAGGTGAGCTTCCAAAATGCCATAAATCCAAAATTTGGGGACGAGCCTTCGAAATCTAGATCACCAGAGAGCTCTTGTTGCGTAGAACAACTTTAATTCTTGGGATTTCTTCAATGGAGGCTTGGAGAGGCTTCAAAACTTAGAGAGAAGTAGGAGGGAGCCTATGGAGGTAGAGAGAGGGTTAGAGTGATAAGTAGGGTTTCAAAAATGAGGAAGATGCCCAAAAATCAGGCTAAAAGGGTTTATATAGCCCCTGGAAAAAGACCAACAAACCCTTAATGAAAAGCTATCCGTAAGACCTGTTATCGATAACATGCATGGCCTGTTATCGATAACCACCCTCGCGGGAGTAACATAGGGGCTCTGAGAACAACATGTTATCGATAACCTAGAAATCGTGTTATCGATAACCACACTATCGGATGCTGGTTATCGATAACATGCATACCTTGTTATCGATAACCACACTCTCGGGTCCTAACCAAGGAACCATATAGAAACTGGTTATCGATAACATGAGGAGCAGGTTATCGATTACCACCCTCTCGGGTCTTAACCAATAGGTAACCAGTTATCGATAATATGAAACACCAGTTATCGATAACCACGTTCTCGGACATCTTTATGGGCAACCAGGTTATCGATAACATAATGAACCTGTTATCGATAACCACATCCTCGGGATTTTCTATGGACAACTTAGATCCAAAATGGAGAAAACTTGAAACGTGCATAACTTTCTCACCCGGACTCTGATTGACGCGATTCAAGTTGCATTGGATTCGTAATTGAATTCTCTACCATATTCTACGGTCAACCACCTCTTAATCGCGATGAAAGTTTGAGACAAAGATAAATCGTGATCCACAACTTGAGTTAAAGGGCGAATTTAATTTCGAAAATTGATTATAAAATACGGATCATTACATCTCAACCACTTTAAAAGGATTTCGTCCTCAAAATTTTCTAAAGTAAGGGTACCAAGTACAAATACAAGCTCGACTCAAACAAATGCAAATCAAAATAAATCCGGATACTTGCTACGAATTTCGTCTTCTCGCTCCCATGTCGCCTCTTCCATACCATGATTGCTCCACAACGCCTTTAACAAGGAATCGTCTTCCCGTGTAGCACTTGGTCCCGTGAATCAAGAATGCATATAGGCTTTTCTTCGTAAGATACGTTGGCCTCTAACTCTACATTCGACCAATAAATGACATGCGACGTATCCGGCTCGTATTTACACAACATAGAAATGTAGAAAACATCATGAACATTGGAAATATTTGACGGCAAAGCAAGTCAGTACGCGACTTCCCCAATCCTCTCAATGACATCAAACGGCCCAATGAAACGCGGCATCAACTTTCCTTTCTTTCCAAAATGCAAAATTCCATGATGAGGCGAAACTATAAGAAACACATGGTCACCAACCTCGAACGATAAAGGAGTACGATGTCTATCAGCATAACTTTTGTAGCGACTCTGTGCTGTAAGCAATCTCTGGCGTATCGTCTTGATCTGCTCGGTAATCTGCTGTTTCATCTTCGGCCCAACAATAGCGGACTCACCAAAGTCTAACCAACAAACGGGGGAATGACATGGCCTACCGTACAAAGCCTCGAAAGGTACCATACCAATACTCGAATGGAAACTGTTGTTGTAGGCAAACTCGATCAACGGCAAGTGGTCCACCCAGCTCCCATGAAAGTCCAACACGCAAACTCGTAACATATCCTCCAAAATCTGTATCGTGTGCTCTGACTGGCTGTCGGTCTGTGGATGAAAAGCGGTACTGAACATAAACTTCGAACCGAGAGAAGCCTGCAAACTGCGCCAAAAGCGTGAAGTGAATCAGGGATCTCTGTCGGATACGATATAAGATGGAACTCCGTGAAGTCGAATGATCTCCCGAATATACAACCGGCTCAAAGAATCAACAGACTGAGCAACCTGAATCGACATGAAATGGGCAGTCTTCATCAAACGGTCAACAATAATCCAAATAGTGTCCTGACCACCCGGTGATCTAGGAAAACTTGAAGCAAAATCCATCGTCATGTATTCCCACTTACACTCGGCAATAGATAACGGCTGAAGCAAACTGGCTGGATGCTGATGCTCGGCCTTTACTTGCTATCAAGTAAGGAATTTGGAGACGAATACGGCTACATCTCTCTTCATTCCTGGCCACCAAAACTGACGCCTAAGATCGTGATACATCTTTGTGCCTTCCGGATGAACGTCTAATGGTGAGTGATGAAACTCATGTAGAATGCCTCCACGGCAAGACAAGGGAACAAACAACCGGCCACAAAAACACAAAGTAGTGTCGACGTGGATCATCCATCCCTGACGCGCATCCCCGCTAAGAAACTTTGCTCGAAACTCCGAAGCCTCTGAATCATCAGCCTGTGCCTCAATAACCCAACGTGATAGCTCTGAATGAATAGATAAATTGTACAACGTGGCTTGCTCTCCAACCTCTTCGGCATGTAACACGAACGGATCCAAATCTTTCATGGACCTCCAACCATGCACAAATAGACTATCAAGATGACATGATTTCTGGCTCAGCACATCGGCTACAATGTTCGCCTTACCTGGATGATAATGTAGCTCGAAATCGTAATCCTCCAAGTGCTCCATCTATTGCCTCTGTCACAAGTTCAACTCCTTCTGCGTAAACAAATACTTCAAGCTCTTGTGATTCGAAAACACTTCAAATTTTTCGCCATACAGATAATTCCTCCACATCTTTAATGCAAATACGATAGCTGCCAGGTCTAAATCATGCGTCGGATAATTTCTCTCATGCGTCTTCAACTGCCTCGAACCATAAGCAACAACTTTCCCCTCTTGCATCAAGACGCATCCCAAACCATCGTGAGAAGCATCGCAATAGACGGAGTAGCCAACTCCCCTCTCAGGTACTATAAGAATTGGTGCTGAAGTCAATTGCCTCTTCAGCTCCTCAAAAGCTATCTCACACGAGTCATCCCAAGCAAACGGAATACCCTTTCGGGTTAAGCGAGTCATAGGCGCGGCTAATCATGAGAAATCTAAAACAAAACGTCGATTGTAATCGGCTAGCCCAAGGAAACTGCGAACATCGAACACACTTTGTGGACGCGGCCACAAAGAAACAGCATGGACCTTGCTAGGATCAACCGAGACACCTCCTCGCGACACAACATGACCAAGGAACTTTACCTCTGGAAGCCAAAACTCACATTTGCTGAGTTTGGCATACAAATGATGCTCTCACAGCAACCCCAAAACAACCCGAAGATGAACGTTGTGCTCCTCCTCTGATGCAGAATAGATAAGAAGATCATCAACAAATACCACCACAAAGCGATCGAGATGAATACGGAAAATATGATTCATGAGATCCATGAATGTCGCTGGAGCATTAGTCAAGCCGAATGGCATGCCAACAAACTCGTAGTGGCCATAACGAGTACGGAACGCTGTCTTCGGAATATCTTCCGCCCAAAAGCAACTAGTGGTAGCCAGACCGCAAATAAATCTTTGAAAAACAAGTGGAACCACAAAGTTGGTCGAACACGATTCAACTTCCGGTAGTCAATACACAACTGCAAAGACCTATCTTTCTTCTTAGCGAACAAAGCTGGAGCACCCCAATGTGACGAATTAGGGCGAATAAAACCCAACTCATAGAGCTCCTGCAACTGAGACTTTAACTCTCGCAACTCGGCTGGCGCAAACCAATAAGGTGGTACCAAAATAGGCGATGTACCAGGCAACAATTCGATCGAGAACTCCACCTCTCGCTTAGGCGGTAAACCTGGTAACTCCTCCGGGAAGACATCCAAAAACTCACAAACGACCAATGGTAACTCAACACAGCGTGAAGGATCATCATCTAAGCTGAGATTGGCAAGCAAACAACTGATGGAGTCCCGTTCGCTGGGATCATACAAACAAGAATCGACTAACTATTTCCTATTGCCATAAACATAGAAGTAAACTCTCTCAAGAGAGAAGACCCGCACTCGGCGTCAGTGGCAATCGATGTTGGTATGGAAGGTAGACAACCAATCCATCCCCAAAATAAGGTCAAACCCGGACATACCCAAAACGATGAAATCGAAGGTAAACTGGTGGTCTTCTAGTGTCAACTCCCAATCTCTGCAAACCCGGTCCAACCGGACACGACCTCCTACAGGAGTATCCACAAACAAGGGTGGATCTAAAACGTCTACGTCTAACTCCAATGCATGGATGAATGATGAAGCAATGAAGGAATGTGATGCACCTGAATCAAAAAGAACGTTAGCCCACAAATTATAGATGAGGAACATACCCCAAACAACAGAAGTCTCTGGCTGCTGCTGAGAAGTGGAAGGAATAGAAGCTGCTAGTATGGCAAAGGCTCTGCCATGAGTAGTCGGACCTTGGTGGTAACCACACCTCTGCTGGAACTGTTGTACTGGTCTGGCAGGCGTCACAACCCCGCCAGCATGAGAAGCCTGAGCTAAAGCTGTTGGTCCTGACTGATGAGGACACTGATGCCCACTCCGAGGCTGCTGCACCAAACCTGCCTCACTACGATCACTAGCTCTCCCTAGACAATCCCTGGACATGTGACCCACCTGGCCACACTCGAAACAAGCAGAGGCTCTACAATCTACTCGTATATGGCCCGTCTGATGGCATCGGTGACAAACAACCAGGCTCTTCGTAGAACCCGTACCACTCTGTGACCTCTGGCCTCTAGAAAAGCGAGACGGCTCCCTCTGACGCTTACGTCTGAAACTCCCTGACGATAAACTCGAATTGGAGACCTGTCGACGCGGCTCCCAAACCTTCACCTCTCTCAGTTGCTCCCTCTTTGGCTCAATAGCCCTGGCACAATCAACAATATCAGCAAACACACGGATACGCTGGCTTATCACTAGCCGCTGAACTGAAGGATGAAGACCCTTCTCGAAACGCTTACACTTCCTCTCCTCCGTGCTCACCAAATCAATGGCGAACCTCGACAATACCTGAAACCGCATGGCATACTAGGACACAATCAACGTCCCATGCTCTAACCGCTCAAACTGCTCGCATAACTGCTCCCTAAAGCTCTCAGGAAAGTATTGCCCCTCAAAGACAGACTGAAAATCAACCCAAGTCATCCCACGAATAGGATCCAGAATAACCTCTGGATCAGCATCTCCACTAGCAAGCAAGCTGGCACGGTGCATCTCTAAGATCGAACTCCACCACTGACTAGCCTCTCCGATCAGATGGTACGTAGCAAATGAGATCCGCAATTTGTCCTCCCAATGTCCAGAGTATCCAATACCTTTCTCACCTCGAACAGCCAATGATCCGCTTCCAAGGGATCGCCCTCACCATTAAACTTCAGAGGGTACATGCGCCTAAACTCCCGCAATGCCTCAATTGTACGATTCCCCGCATTCTCTCGCGGAGCAGCAAATCCGCGACTAGCTTCGACCATGGTGGCCTCAAGCTCTCGTGCAAATTGGCTTGGAGCCACAAGTCCCTCCGGAACCAGAACTGGAATAACGGGAGGTGCCTCGTCCTCCAACCCACGCATACGGTCTTTAACCTCTTCACTATGAGCGTCCTGGGCGCCCGCACCCCGGCGACCCCGACCCATTCCTTGACCACGACGGTGAGCCATTTCTACAAAAGGTTACGAATTCAATAAGAATAGAGCACAAGACAAGGCCCAGACAGATAACTCAATCAATGACGCAAGGCTCAACCAAAGAGAAGAACATTCAATGATGTCAACAACGGATTCTCATAACCAATGGAATCAAATAACAGGGCTACACCCAAAGAAAAGAACAGTGCACATGTATACTCATCGACTCACACAAGCCTATGGATCATGCCAATGTATGCTTTACCCATTCACAACACATGCTAGATGATGCAAACAATGCTCAATGCAACCCATAGAGACTAAGAGTCTCCCCAAAGGCCTAAGTTTTCAAAACCGAAAGCTCTGATACCAAGTTGTCACGCCCCGGATTTTCAAACCAAATTTTTTTTTGAAAACATTTAAAATGGTGAACAACAATGGATCATAACATCATTTGTGAAAATCTAAACACCATTCATTCCCAACCACAAATAGACATGAAATCCAGGCATGAAATGAAATAGAAGTACGGTTACAAATCAAAGAGTTAGAGAGGCAAAGAAGTACAAGTTCAAAATATTATAACTTTCCTACTCTATTACAAGCTCCAAGAGCCTAAAACAAAACAAAGATAGAGATGGGGCTTCCTTCCCAAAATCCTTTTTAAATGCTTTATGCATCCAAGCTTCCAAGGGAGGGATTACAACCTGTAGAGAAAAATAAGGACGTATCACGCCAAAGTAGGAAATATCTATCGCCTAGCATGCTCAAGACCGGCATGAACTAGTGTGTGAATGTAAGGCATGCAACACATGCATATGTACAAGTCATGACAAAGGCAATGATCCAACTCCTACTATGTGACTCCAACCAAACGACCATCTACCGAGTATACCAACAAGAGCTACTAGAACAAGTGCCCTTACAACATGCATACAAGTTACCATTTCTTTCTGTGATTTAAACGTATACATTTATGATTTTCTCTTGGATTTCATACCATGAATAACCCTTGAGATCCTATCATAAGTCCACCCCAAGTCATTTAATTAGTTCAACCATCATGTTTTGTAATCATAGATATGCCATGGAGTCCCATCATAAGTCCACTCCAGGCTATCTTAGTTCAACGTGCCGTGTGTCATGTAACGAGTAATAGGGTAGGATTAGTCTAGTAGGCGGCCAAACCCACTAACCATCCTTTCCGTCGTTCCCCAAGTAATCGCTGGGAGGGCCAAGATACCCCCATTGTGCACAATGTCATGGATGGCACGACCATCCCGGAAACCCCGTCATAAGTCCGTTTCCGTTTACTATATAGATCAAATCCTTATCGTTACATCACCTATCCAATGCTAGTCAATCGTATCATTCGTGTAAGTCACCGTGTCAAGTTCGTTGAGTCAATCATGTTATCGTCCTAGCCAATGCTAGTAAATTCCATACCAATGTCATTGATTTCAATTAAATCCATGCATGACTCAACGATACAATAATGTGCCCAACATGCGATACCATGATTTTCCACACATAACCAATGTGCCCAATACATCAATTCTACATGAATTATGTTCAATTGCATGAATACCCACTCAATCCTATCATGAAACAACCAATTTACCAAAATACCTAATTTATGAAATTAGGGTTTCCCCCCTAAATTTGGGGGTTTTCACCTAAAATGCTCAAACATAAAATTGAGTCCAAGGAAATGAAATTACACACATGAGATACATAAACTCTCAACCAATTTCATGAACCAAACCCAAGCCCTAGACTAATTTTTCGATTATACATCTAGGCATGAAATTGATGAAATTTAACGGCTTTCACAAGGGGATAGAGAGAAGCACAATAAAAAATACACTAAGAAATAGACATATCCTACCTTAGGTGAGCTTCCAAAATGCCATAAATCCAAAATTTGGGGACGAGCCTTCGAAATCTAGATCACCAGAGAGCTATCGTTGCGTAGAATTCTTAGGATTTCTTCAATGGAGGCTTGGAGAGGCTTCAAAACTTAGAGAGAAGTAGGAGGGAGGCAATAGAGGTAGAGAGAGATGGTTAGAGTGAGAAGTAGGGTTTCAAAAATGAGGAAGATGCCCAAAAATCGGGCTAAAAAGGGTTTATATAGCCCCTGAAAAAAGATCAACAAACCCTTAATGAAAAGCTATCCGTAAGACCTGTTATCGATAACATGCATGGCCTGTTATCGATAACCACCCTCGCGGGAGTAACATAGGGGCTCTGAGAACAACGGGTTATCGATAACCTAGAAATCATGTTATCGATAACCACACTATCGGATGCTGGTTATCGATAACATGCATACCTTGTTATCGATAACCACACTCTTGGGTCCTAACCAAGGAACCATATGGAAACTGGTTATCGATAACATGAGGAGCAGGTTATCGATAACCACCCTCTCGGGTCTTAACCAATAGGTAACTGGTTATCGATAACATAAAACACCGGTTATCAATAACCACATTCTCGAACATCTTTATGGGAAACCAGGTTATCGATAACATAATGAACCTGTTATCGATAACCACATCCTCGGGATTTTCTATGGACAACTTAGGTCCAAAACGAAGAAAACTTGAAACGTGCATAACTTTCTCACCCGGACTCCGATTGATGCGATTCAAGTTGCGTTGGATACGTAATCGAATTCTCTACCATATTATAGGGTCAACCACCTCAAAATCGCGATGAGATTTTGAGACAAAGATAAATCGTGATCCACAACTCGAGTTAAAGGATGAATTTAATTTCGAAAATTGATTATAAAATACGGGTCATTACAATAGCAGTGGATTTTTATTTGAGATATTCAAGGAAAGATATTCCAAGACTTTCGATATTTGACTGAACAGTCAGTAAGCAGAGTCGTACCCAAGGCCGAGATATCATTTATCGAGACCTTGAAATATCTAACTTTGAATAAAAATGGTGTATGAGCTGATAGCATTATTTTCGCATTTTTAGGGCGAAACCATTTTTATGTTCTTCTCATACACGACAATAGAGCAGACATGACCTAGCATGTATTGAATTCTAACGAGAAGAAAGACATAAAATGGACGTCCTCTTTATTCGGACATTTATACAAAAATGAAGAAAGCGGGAAGAAAATATATAACATAAATTTTATATTAATTGTATCTGTACAAATTGGGGAGCCGACTTCTTAAGATAGCTTCTTTAAAATATAGTAAGGTATAGTATCGGACGCGACCGAGTGACTAATACCAAACTATAAAATTAAAAGACTATCAAGAGTCTCCCAATAATATAAGAATCAAAACAAATTTACCGTAGAAAATGGGCAGAGGTTTGGCTAGATTCGGTTACTTCGTGAGGTTGCAGAAAGAGGGTTTGTAGGTTTTCGGGTTTTGATTTGGTAGCGAGGCCTTTTGGTCGCTGGAAATAGGCTCGGGTTTGAGCGGTTCTTCAAGAACGAAGTGTGTTCTTGAAGTGTTTCGGGTTTAGTAGAGGTTCGACCAGATTTGAAGTAGTTTTGGAAAGTTTGTAAGATGTTGGACCCGGAGGTGTGTGATTTGAGAGAGTTTGGACAACAATAGGAATGCTTGGACCTGTAAAATGGTTGTGGTTGAGTTTCTTATATAGATGAAAGATGTCACAACTATAGTTGCGACATGCCTTAATTTTGGGCCAATCGGATAGCTCGCGGGCCATGTGCTAGAATTGGGATATTTTGGGATTTTTAGGCAATTTCCTGCCCATTTCCTTTAGTAAAATTAAATGAAAATTAAAATTAAATATCTTAAAAATTGAAAAAGTGATCCCGGGCTCTGAAATCTGTCTGAAGCTTCTGTTTGCGCTTGTTCGGCTTCCTATTGAACTCAGTCTTTAACAATTTAAATTGGATATTGTTGATCCCTGAATTGAATCATGAATATAGAAAATATCTCGGGATTGAGCCAGACGTTTCCCGGGAAAACCCTAAAATACTGCTCTAGTGCTTTAAACAAAGTGAGAAGCATTAGGTGCACCTCTTGGACTACTCAACTTTTGTTGGATCTGTTCAACATGGAATGTCAAACTTTAAAGATAAGGTCCATAGAAATTGGGTTTGATGATTTTCGAGACTGACTGACAGCTGCAGGGAAGTATGAACAGATAATCATTTATGCTCAACTAAATTATGAATTTTGATCAGATGGATTCAGTCTTTATACTGCCTTCTCAATAATGATTTTGCCTCTGACTTTCCATTCGAAAATGATATTTTGGTTACTTGTGCGGGATTCTACTTGTTCCCGAGCGTATTGCCTGTGAGGAGGAGGTTTGTGAACCGTCCCTTTGCTGTTTGTCTCGACCCATGTGTCGGTTTGAAATTTTGAATCTGGGTAAATGTTTCTTAACACTTTACTGACGATTGTTGATTGGCTTGTTATTTTTTACTAACGTCGGTAATGCTCATGAGAAGTCCGAACATTCCAAAAGTGCGTATTGATCGATTTGGAAGACCATTTTGCTGAATTCTGAGTTGTGGGGGCTGAGTAAAAATTGGGTATCAACAGAGTGGAGATTTGACACCCGCAACCCGCACATGATTTTCCATTGGACTAATCTTCCATTGTGGGGTAAATCTAAACTCTTGTAGTTTATGCATGTTATGTGTTGATACCCCATTTTGGCTCACCATCTAAATCAGTCAAGTCAAGGCCGGGATAAATCAGTCGACTTCAGAATCGGCCGAATCAAGCTCAGAACGGATCAAAACGTATCTCCGGCATGTCTGAACCTTCTCGCGAGCAAACATCGGAAATCAACACAAATGACTTTTCGACAAACAAATGTCGGAAAAATGTCAAGAACATTTCTCTAAAGTTAGATTTTGGAAACGAGGTGCAGTTCATGACAAACGGCAAGCAAACACCGAAGAAGTCGACGCACGACATGCACTCCAGGCCGGTATCGGCAGAAACTCGCGTGAATGTCCGAAATTCAATCTCTCAATGGAAATTCGATCGTGAGGTCATTACTGAGGAATCTGCATGATCACCAACGTCATCGGGTGAAAATACGGGATTTATTCGGATCCGAGCATCATTATGTTCGAAGCGTCAAGAAATGACAAGACGACATCGGAAATGTACAAACCGATTTTTCATGGAGTCCTGACAAAGGGACAAAAATTTACTGCAAGTCAGTTTCTGCAAATTACCTCACGATGGTGAGACGAGCATAATCCGAGAAATTCTGTGTGAGGAGAAAGGGTCGGAAAGTAAGCGGCTCTTGAAGAATCGTCCGATTTCAGCGGCGATGATTTTAAAATTTATGATTCAAGCCAATAAAAATTGTGGCGACGACAGTCTTCTCAGCAACGGGACCCACGGCATCGCAGAGCAGGCAGCTCAGGGGTTCCGGTCCAGAGCGGTGCAGAGTTGGAAAAGAAATAAACATTAAAGACAAAATCCTCCCTAAAATAGGGAAAGCATGTCTAGATGTCGTAAAAACCATCCAAACACATCCAAAAACATTCCAAACCACCCCAGCTCCCATCCAAAGGGAGCAGCTCAATGCTGACGTCACTATCGCACCTATAGGTGCGACAACCCCCTATAAATAGCTGGCCAAGCTTGGCCATTAGGAAGAGGATCCAGACCCTTTCCAAATCAGAATACTTCTCCCATTTCCAAGAATTACACTAAC
>NMUG010004902.1:0-13514 GCA_002855965.1 Monotropa hypopitys | reverse complement strand
AATGAATTAAAATAGTAAAAGAGTAAAAGGTCGAGATACCCTTAACCCACGAGTATGGGTTTTTTTCTTTTTACTATTTGCTTACTAGTCTTATTATTAGATTATTAACAAATCTAATACATGTTGCAATCTTTACCCACAGGGAGATATAAATTTAGTACTTAATTTGACATTAGTCATTTTAGATTGTGTTATGTTTCAAAGCATGTTTATATTTATTTATTCTTGGTTAATATTGCAGTTGTTAATACCTCTTTAGTATCTAGTGAGTTCTCTCGTGTCCCGCTTTTAAGCGGTGATAATTTTTCAGATTGGAATGACAAAGTTCTTTAGGCATTGGGGTGTATGGATCTCGATTTGGCAATTCGTGAGAATGAATCAACAAAGCCCACAAATGAGAGTCCAGTTGCGGTTAAGGTTGCGTATGATCGATGGGAGCGATCTAATCACTTGAGTTTTATGCTTATAAAGTCTCATGTTAGCCAAAGCATCAGAAACTCGATTCCATCTTGTGACAAGATTAAGGACTACATGAATTCTATTGAAGAACAATTTGTTGGCTCTGATAAGGCACTTGCAAGCACCCTAATGAACAGGTTATCAAGAATGAAACAAAACAAAACAATGAATATGCATGAGCATATTATGAAAATGAGGGACATTGTCGCTCGCCTCAAGTCTTTGAAGATTGAGATGTCTGATTTATTTCTTGTTTATTTCATACTTAACTCTCTTTCTTCTAAGTTTGTACCATTCAAATTTTCTTACAACATACATAAGGGGAAATGGTCCATCAACGAACTTCTTACCATGTGTGTTCAAGAAGAGGAGAGGTTGAAACATGAAAATATCGAGAGTGTTCATTTTGCAACTCAAAAAATTGAACAATGAAAAGGGAACAAATAGTCCAAATTTAAAGAAGAATGGGAAACAATCATTCAAGTGTCATGCCAACAAGGATGCTTGCTTCTTCTGTAAGGAAAAAGGGCATATGAAGAAGGAATGCTCAACATATAAGGAATGGCTTAAAAAGAAAGGTAATATTTGGTATTCTGTTTGTTATGATTCCAATTTTGTTAATTCTATCAAAATAAATGGTGGATTGATTCAGACACTACAATTCACATTGCCAATACCATGCAGGGATTTATCACCCTAAGGAAACCGACAGGAAGTGAATAAGGCATCTACTATGGAAATGGGATGCATTCGCACATCGAAGCTGTGGGAACTTTTAGACTAGTTTTTAAAAATGGTTTTGTTTTAGATCTTGTAAACACATTTTATATTCTTTCTTTCTCTAAAAATTTAATCTCTGTATCTAAACTAGTACCATAGGGGTTTGAATTTAGATTTAGTGGACCACATTTTTGTTTAGTTAAAGATTCTTCACTTGTTGGTTCTGGTTCACTTGTTAATGGTTTATACAAATTAATTTTAGATGCAAATTTTGAACAAAGTCTTTTAACTCTGCATGTTGACATTGGCACTAAACATAAAATTATTAATGAGACTTCGTCCACCGTATGGAATTGGAGATTGGGACATATCTCCATGTATAGAATCAAAAGGTTGGTCAAAGATAGAGTTCTTACAACTCTAGATTTTTTTAACTTTGATTCTTGTGTGGCTTGCATAAAGGGAAAGCACACCAATAAGAATAGTAAAGGTGCCAAAAGGTGTGAAGTATTACTTGTAATCATTCACACTGATATCTGTGAACTTCATATCCCTTGTTTGAATGGTCAGAGATATTTTATCTCATTTACTGATGACTATTCTCGTCTGAAGCAATTGATGCTTTTAAAGACTATAAAAGGGAAGTAGAGAAATAATTAGATAAAATAATTAATATTATTAGATCTGATAGGGGTGGAGAATATTATGCTCGATACACAGAAATGGGACAAAGGCCAGGTCCATTTGCGAATTATCTTAAAAATGAAAGCATTGTTTCTCAGTATACCATGCCAAGCACACCACAACAAAATGGTGTAGATGAAAGGCGAAATTGTACCCTTATGGATATGGTGAGGAGTATGCTTAGCAATTCTACCCTTCCAAAATTTTTGTGGAGTGAAGCTTTAAAGACAACTGTGTATATTCTGAATCGGGTTCCATCGAAGGTCATTCCAAAAACTCTTTTTGAGTTATAGAAAGGATAGAAACCAAGTTTAAAACACATGCATATATGGGGTTGTCCTGTTGAGGTTAGAGTGTATAATCCATAATTAAAGAAATTGGACTCAAGAACAGTCATTGGATATTTCATTGGCTGTGCAGAGAAATCTAAGGGCTATAAGTTTTATTGTTCTTCAAATACACCTAGAATTATTGAAGCAAGGAATGCTAAGTTCCTAGAGTATACTGACATTGGTAAGAATAAATCTCCAAAAATTGAGGGGAAGGAATCACAGGATTTGATTGCTATATTTGTGATTGAGGAGAGGTTAATTGATGTAAATCTTAATCAAAAGGAAACTTCACCTCAAGAAACACAAGTCAATATGGATCCTACGACATCTCAAGAAACACAAGTCGATATGGATCCAATAACACAAAATCCACCCATTACGAATGATAATTTAGAATTAAGGAGATCCTCAAGGGTAAGGAAGTCAACTATTTTTTATGATTATTTGGTATACTTGATGGAATCTGAATTTGATGTCGGACTTATGGATGATCCTCCTTCATTTTCTGATGCCATGAATGGAGCAAACTCTAATTATTGGTATGATTATATGAAGGAAGAAATGGAATCAATGGCTAAGAATCATGTCTGGGACATTGTAGAGTTACCTAAGGGAGTAAAGTCGTTGGATGTAAATGGGTTTATATGACTAAAATGGACTCAAATAGTAACATCGAATGATATAAGGCTAGACTTATTGCCAAGGTTTTCAATCAACGGGAAGGCATTGATTACCATAATACCTTATCTCTAGTATCAAAGAAGGAGTTATTTAGAATAATTATGGCATTAGTCGCTCAATTTGACTTAGAGCTATATCAAATGGATGTAAAAACGACATTCTTAAAGAGGGATCTTAAAGAAGAAGTATACATGAAGCAACCTGAGGGTTTCTATTCTGATAAAGATAGTCATCTGGTTTGTAACATAGGAAATCTATATATGGACTAAAACAAGCCTCCTGCCAATGGTATTTAAAGTTTCACAATGTCATTACTTCCTATGGTTTCAGAGAAAATGTTGTTGACACTTGGGTGTAAGTATATATTCTTAGTTCTATATGTAGATGATATTCTACTCGCAACCAACAATTTGGGCATGCTGCATGATACGAAATAGTATCTTTTTTAGAATTTTGAAATGAAGGATATGGGTGAAGCCTCGTATGTCATAGGCATCGAGATTCATAGAGATAGACATAAAAGGACATTAGGACTATTTCATAAAGCCTGCATTGAAAAGGTTTTGGAAATTTTTCAAATGAGTGAATGTTCACCTAATGCAGCACCCATATTAAAGGGTGACAAATTTAGTTTAAGTCAATGTCCAAAAAATGCATTGGAAAGAGAACAAATGCTTAGTATTCCTTATGTATCTTCCATTGGAAGTTTGATGCATGCCTTGGTCTGTACATGACCCGATATTGCATTTGCAGTAAGGATGCTTGGGTGATACCAAAGCAATCCATGAATCAAACATTGGAAGGCTGCTAAAAAGGTTATGAGGTACTTACAAGGAACCAAGAACTTCATGCTTACTTATAAGCATGTTGACTGTCTGGAAGTAGTTGGATATTCAGATTCAGATTTTGTGGGCTATCAAGATTCTAGAAAGCCCACTTTGGGTTATATCTTTATGCTAGCAAGAGGTGCTATATCATGGAAAAGTGCTAAAAAGACAATTGTTGCAACATCTATCATGGAAGTAGAGTTTATAGCATGCTTTGAAGCAACTTCACAGTCTGTCTGGTTAAAGAACTTTATCACATGACTTCAAATTGTAGATTCGATATCAAGGCCAATAAGATTTTTTTGTGATAATGCGGCTGTAGTTTTTTTCTCTAACAACAACAAAAGTGGTAGTCGTAGTAAGTATATTGACATTAAGTATCTTGCTATTAGAGAGAGAGTTAGGAAACAAGAAGTCACTATAGAGCATATAAGTACAAATTTTATGATTGCAGACCCCATGACAAAAGAGCCCACTATTAAAGTATTTGAAAAACATCTTGAGTCTATGGGTTTAGTTAGCTAACTATCAGAATGATTTCTTGTTATTTGTACTTTACAAATTGTCAATAAAAATAGAATACATGTTTATTTGTGCACATAAGGTATTTTATTCGACATGTTGTCCATTGGGACATCTAGTCCATTAGGACTTTAGACCGAAATGACTTGTTGGAAGCCATTTACAAAGAATGAGTCAATATAATGTTTTGAGAGAATTACACATTGTGATACATGGAAGGAAGTGTTCACTTTTAAAACTCAACCAACATGATTCATGTGGTAAGACTCTCAACTAGATTACATCACTTGGACAATTTTGCGTTTATGGCCGTATTCAGTTAACGTCTTTTATCCATGAAGGTTTTAAGTTGACGTGTAGTGTGAGCAAAGTGGGAGAATGTAAGTACATGTCTTGTTTAAAGACAATAAGTGGCTCACAAGCCACATCAATTTTACTTATTATTATTATTATTTACATAAGTGTTCACTTTTATTGTGGCTGTTTTTTTAAATGGTAATAAATTTGTTCTTTTCTAAAAAAATTACTTGGAAAATTTGTAGTTTATGGCCATATTCAGTTAACGTCTTTTATCCATGAAGGTTTTAAGTTGACATGTAGTGTGAGCCAAGTGGGAGAATGTAAGTACATGTCTTGTTTAAAGACAATAAGTGGCTCACAAGCCACATCAATTTTACTTATTATTATTATTATTTACATATTATATTTATTTTATTAAATCTTGGATATTTAGATTAGTTGTCTATTTAATTGTGCCTTTTCATTAATAGATATATACTTTTTCTTGATGGAAGAAAGTCTAAAAGTTGTGTCTATTATGAATGAGTGTCACCTTTATGACTGTGTCACCTTTACGAAAAGGTGTGACTTTTGGGAAAGAGTCACTTCCTATCTATAAAAGAATGATGTCATTCCATCAATTGATAACTTGTGTTAGATAGATTAGGCCGAAAATTCTTACTCATTACTCTATATAATATTCAAGAGAGTTGTATGCATATTGAAGTGTGTAAACGATTTGGATTACTCAAGACTTGAACATCATGACAGAAGATAATTGATCTTTTCATTGCAATTATATTTATAGATTCTCTCATGTAAAATTATCATGGGGATGTTTTTCATAAACAAGCATAGAAATGACCAAATTCGTCCTGGACCCGCCCCATTGTCATTTTAATGACGGTTAGAGTTTTGCTAGAACCACTACACTTATACATTCACTTTCACATCCTCGTACACCAAACTGAGTCTCCAAAGGTGTGAGACCCATATCTTGGAATCCCACACGATAATCAATTTTGTAATAATATTTTAAATAAGTCTATACAAAAATAGTATAATAGAATACTTCATCAAGTAATTCGTGTTTCATTTAGAAGTTCTAAGTCTAAATTCTGAATAAAATTGAATGAAATACTTATAATTATTCAATTGTAATAATTTTTACAGACTTGTATAAAATATTATTTTAAATTTTACAAATGACTCGCATTATTTGTGTAACACCCCGAGATTGGGTCTCACACCCTTGGCGAACCAATTCGACACCTGTTTGTAGACTTTCGGGACAAATAGGAAAGCTCGTATAGGCCCTATATGTGTGCACAGTGGGGGATGGTGGGCCTACTGTGCTTGGATCACAACAACTCCTGCTATAATCTGGGATTGGGGCCCACGCAGATTTCACGTGAAAAAATTGATATCATGGTTAAATTTGAAATATTATTTAAAGGCATTGTAAAAAAATCAGTTAAATCGAATGGTACATAAAAATTCCTCAATGATTTACAATTTCATTCACAGTTTTAGGCCTAGAATTGTTAAAAGTGTGAATGAAAATTCAAACGATTGAAAAAATAATACACATTATCTCATTAAGATTATTTTTATAGAGTAACTTATAATAATATTTTAATTTAATCATGATAACAAAAATTTTGTGCAGGATCCTCGGATCCGTGCACTGTGTGGGGCGTAGGGATGACAAAAAACACCAACTAGGATGTGTATGTTTGGTGTGGTGTGTTCTTTAGCTCGAGAGTTTGGAGCATATTCATGAGTTGCATCTATTTTTGGTTGGTTCATGGGTGTTGGTGCGATGACGTATCCTCGCAAATTATAATTTGCCAAGCATTCGTGCAAATGGTCTTAAAGTGTATCGGCATGTCCTTACCGTGTCGGCATATCCTCAGCATGTCCTTGGCGTGTCAGCGTGTCCTCGGCGTGTCTTTAGCGTATACTCGTGTATCGGTGTACTCGTAGTGCGATTGTTAGCTTGTGGTGGACGACGACGTGAGAATTACTTATGTGCGAGTTTGTAGATCGAAAGAGAGAGTGTCGATGTCGGTAGTAATCGATTCATCTATATTTTGTTTGAGTATGAGCCGTAGTGGGAGAATTACAATTTTTGATTCTTGAGGAGGTTGTCACTTGTAGGACTCTTTCCCTTTTTTGGTATCCCTATATGATTGGTTCGCATCAGTGTGTCCGTATCGTATCGGGAGGTATTTCCTTATCTCTTGGCATGCTTGTAAGCATACGGGTTGTAAAGCATGCCCTTGCATTGTGGCTATCGCAGATAAATCATTGGATGTTGAATCAAAGTTGTATCTATGTTTGACCGAGTATCCGAGTCACCGTATCGAATCCATGCATCTTAGTTGAACTCACTCACACCCGAGTTGCGATCTTACTCTTGAGAAGTTTGCTGCAGAGGTGTATTTTGATTCCTATTCAATTGTTGAGGAGTGAATTCGTTGGTCTCGTTAGTCAGTGGTATGGTTTTCATCCCCTCTTTTGTCTTACTTAATTTCGAGGACGAAATTTTTTTATGGGGTATGAGGTGTGTGGGTGGGAATTTTCTGATCACCCTTGAATTTGTCCAAAAATGCCAGGTACGATGTTGCTGTTGACTTTCCCGCAAATGTTAACTCCCAAGATCTCTCACTGTAAAATAGAATAAAACTAAGGGACCCCTTCTCTTCTCTTCAGGGGGAACTCCGACGATCAAGTTAATATTTGATGAGAATATAACTTGAATAAAGACGGAAATTCAGAGAGAAATCAGTGCAAGAGTTTGTGTACCTTTCAAATGTTTCTTCGTTTATTGCTTGGGTCCCACTTTCTATACCTTAAGTTTTTGAAGGGTGGGGTCTGACTGGACATTCCTTTCCTTTTTGTTTCATATGTATTCTTAAATGTATTAAACGGCTAATGGGCCCCTGATGTTTCCACTTTCAACAGTATTATTTGTCATCTTTTCCAAATGATTGGCTCCACTAAATCTTTCTTTTGGCATTTTGTACATTATATTCCTTTATGTTTAATGCGTATCATTCTTTTCTGAGATTTGCTTAATGATTAGGACTTCTTATCCCAATCATTCTATAAGCAAATCTAAAATGTCATGATCAAATCTTTTACAACACATTTCTTATCTTACATGTTTATACTTTAATTAAATATTGATTTTCGACTAATTACTCGAAGTCAATTCGATATTCCTGAGCTTAAATTCAGCTCGGGACATATTTCTGCAGTGTACCGCCATCAACAATTTTGTTTATTCTTGACATCCTTTCTTTTAACTTTTAAATACCCCTATACAAAGAACATTTCTAGATAAGCTATTTCGACTAACTTGCCGAACAAATTACTTAAATGCCGAGCTGCAATTCAGCTCGGAGGGTTCCATTGTCGAAAAACACTGTTCATCCCGCTCTTTTCTGCACAGAGATAATTTCTACTCGGTAAACATTAAATCTGCTCGAGAAATATTAATTCTGCTCGGGAATAATATTTTAATCATAAAAGACTATTTTATATTTACAATTTTACTTTTCTACCCTTACAATTATTTTTACCTACCACAAAAGCTCCCCAGCATTGTCTAGGATTTTGCCGAGCACAAAAGATTGGGGAAAGCTGCTTAATCAGATATACACTTTTGTATATGCAATCTTTTCTGTTTAACTTGCATTATTTAATTCCTAAAAAGCATTAAAGGAAAACGACAGTATTATTGCACTCTTCTCAAGATGTCATGTCAGCCACATTAAATGCCACTAATTATTGTCGCCTCAAACCGCTTTGTTTTATTCAAAATCTTTTAAATTTTTTATAATAAAAATACATTCTATATAAATCCTATCCTTAATCGCATTCGTACTCGTTACTTTCCTTTCACTGCCCTAACCTCTTTGCTTCATCCTTTCTCGTCTTCTTCCTATCTTTCTCTGTAAGTTTTTAGGTTTTCTAAAATTTCTTTCCTTAATCAATTTCCATGGGGTTTTTTAGGAACTGGTGCAGTACTCCAGAGAGAATGGAGCAATTTCGCCGTCTGTACAACATCCCAGATGATGTTGCTACAAAATTAGCAGCCCTAGATCACGATAAATGCAAAAAACCCGATAGGAATACGATTTTCATTCCTTTGATTCAGATAATTGAAGGGGGAATTAGATTTCCCCTTCATCGCCTATTTCACATTGTTCTTCGTCGCTGGGATCTTCTCCCAATTCAGCTAGCCCCAAACATCACAAGGATGATAATGGGCGTTGCTGAACTTAATCGTCGCTTGGGGACTGACCTAGGATATAATGACATTATGCATCATTATACTCTTTGTCATACAAAGGAATTAACGTACTACATAAAAGTACGTCCCAACCGATCTCCATTAGTGGACATGTTGCCAGACTCTTCGAAGGGTGCTGATGCAGATTATTTGATAGTTACTGGGAATTGGGAGCACCCAGTTGATGAAGATCCTATCATCTATCTTCCAGATAGGACTGGCTGACCTAGTTAGTATTTGTTTTTTATCTATTAACCATTTTTGTGATTTTATTCAAAAAAAATTTATATCTAATTCTCATGTTTCTTCTTTGTTGCAGGGGATAACATCAATCGGCCGAGCAAGGATAGCCATTATGGGACAAAGCCAGCAGATATCAAAAAGTTGAATACTGCAAAAACAGACAATGCCATAGCTTGCTAGGCTATAATCCCTGGTACAAAGGATACAAGAATCCCCAGGTTACTGTTGCTCGTCCCCGCATATTTGAGTGAATTCCTATTCCTCAAAGTTCTTCCCAGGCTAGTCCTTCTATATCCCGCCGTGGTCCATTCACTTCCCGAACAGAGACATCCCGTCCTGTTCCTTCTACTTCCCGAATAGAGACTGACCCGCTAGACAAGGATATAGACCAAGTGGTTTATTCTCCAGTACCTGTTCAAGAAAGAACTAATTCAATCGAGCAATTATTCAAAGAAGTCTTTGATCATCAAGACTCTTCTGGCTCTGTGGAGGTAGTAGGTGAATTTTAACCTATATCTTGATCTTCTTCTTCTTCTTCTGGTTATAGTCCTGATCCAGTAAATATGGTTTCTGAAAAAGAATCTGATTTTATGTCTATTGCCTTCAAAAAGGTGGTTAAAAATCCCTTATCTCAAACCACCAAATCCCAGACTTCAAAAAGTAATTCTTCTACTACTCCTCTTGTTATTCCCCGCTTGCAGTTCTTCCTCCACCTTCTGTTGATCTTCCTCCACCTCCTCCACCTACTTCTACCAACATTCCACCAATCCCTGCTCCTAGCCATTATCTAAGGGCTAGGAAACAAACAACTGCATCACCAGCCCAAGACCTTTCCCACTCCAAGTGCCATAAAACTAGTTTAGACAAAGGAAAACAGGATGCCCCTGCACTATGGGAGCCTAAGCTGCTCAGGACTGATAGGCCTGTGAATGAGCATGATCAAGTGATGAATGCTAAGACTGATGCGGCTCTAATGGCAGCCATACTTCTGCCCAAAGACATTGAGGCAGAAGCAGGCCAAACTTATTCTTCATTGTTCACTTCTTCGATCTCTCACATGTTTAAGGTATTTGTAAGATTCTCTTACTTTTCAATCATTTTAGTTTTATATTCTTAATTTTAATCTCTACTTTCTTTCTGTTTAGGCATGTCAGCAAGTGTATTGCCTTACTCAAAGGACTCTGCTAATGAGACATTCTCATACTGATCTTGAGAAGAGATTGGAGTCTGCCCTGGCAGAAAAGAATGATCTTGAAGGTAAAGCCAATAAGGCAATAGCTGATTTGAATGCAACAGAAGAAAAAAGTTCTTCGATTAAAAAACGGTTTGAGGCTGTGAAGATGGAAGTTGCTTCTCATCTCTCAAAAAACACGCTTTTAAAGGAGAAAAATGCTAAGCCGAGGCTAAATATGGAGGCTACTTTAGATGAAACGGAGAAACATAAGAAAGATACTGAAGCCTTCAAGACTGCTGCAGCTGCTGCTGAGGAGGCTGCTCGAGATGAAGGATACGAGAAGTGCAAGGCCTCCTTCGTAAGCCAACTTCCAAAGATTTCTAATACCTTTTTCTTGCAAGGTTGGCTTGAAGCTCTTAAGGCTTTGGACACCCCAGAGGATTCTTCCTTATTTAAGGATATTCTCTATCCAATCCTGGGAGTTGCTCCTGCAGAATTTCCTGACATTATTGCTTCATCATCTGCTGCTCCTACTATTGAAGAACCATCTACCCAGGCTAATCTTGAGGCTATTGCTACTGATCCTAATAATCCTGAGGCTACCAATGCTGATACCAACACCACCCCATCTGCTGTTTAGGACTTGTTTTCTTTTTATTTCTTTGTATGATGTATTCGCACTTTCAGACTCTTGTACTTTTTTTTGTTTACTAATGAAGATCATATTTCGGCTACAATTTTTCTTTCTTAAGTTATTACTTTGCTTGCTTAAATTCTTCTAAGCTTTAAATTTCAAAAAATCAGTAATCATTTTGAAACTCAAACGTAAATGAAGAAAGATGATAAATTTTGTGTTCAAGAAATTATACCTTAATGTTTTTGAATTCCCACTCTTTCTTTTACACCACTCTTTGAATTAACATCTTTGTTGCTAGCAATTTTCTTTGCTTCAATCAATCTTCAAGTCTTTCAATCTGCTTGTCTGTTTGCTTTGTGTCTTTCTTTGAAGATTTCCTTTCTTTCTGTTTTGAGTAAATGCTGGGCTTCTCACCCTTTGCAATTACTCGGGAAGATAATTCTATCATTTATCCTAGGCTTGCTCTCACCTTAGAATATTTGATTAGAAAAATAGCCCTAAACTTTCTGTTTTGAACACTTATTGGATTTTTGATCCTTTATAAGTTTCAGGAAAATAATTATGTTCTAACATAGGCTTGCTCTCACCTTTGTTATGGAAAAGTAAAGTAGCCCTTATCTTTTTGTTTTGAACATTGAATACTGGATTTCTCATCCATAAGTATTCTGTTCAGGAAGACATTTTTGTCACAAACTTAAAAAGTATGTGTTACAAAGCAATAGCCCCCTTTTCTTTCTATTTTGAGCAAAAAATATTAGACTTCTCATCCATATATTTTATGCTCGGGAAGACAATTTTGTCACAAACCCAAAGGCATGTGTCACAAAAAAGTAGCCCCTAGTCTTCTTTTTTGTCTTTTTGACTCTGACTTCTCTTTCTTTATCTCATTTGCCTCCTTGCATGGAATTAAAGTTCATCAGAACTTGTATTGCATGCAATACCTGTAACAACACACAGTAAGGGATAAATGTATTTCATTCATATCAAAGATCAATACAATTATTGATAATACTTTCGTAGATTTAAAGTATTCCATGTTCGTGGAATCAATTTTCCTTCTAAATCTACCAATCTGTATGATCCTTGATTTGATTTTTCCACCACTTTATATGGCCCTTCTCAATTTGGCCCAAGTTTTCCTTCTGTTGGATCTTTCATATTGCCGAGCACTTTTCTGAGCACTAGGTCTCCAATCTGAAATTCTTTGGGATGTACTTTCTTATTGTAATACCGAGAGAGTTGAGATTGGTATGTTGCAAGCTTCACATGTGCTCTTTCTCTTTTCTCTTCTATTAATTCCAAATGCAGTGTCATCGCTGAATCGTTGCCCCCTACTCTATCATATCTGTTCTGATTGTAGATATTCCTACCTCAAAAGGAATAACTACATCCACCCCATAAGCTAATGAAAATGGGATTTTTCCAGTAGTGTAACACCCCAATATTTTGAGAAACATTTTTTTTTGAAATACATTTAAACAAATAATGGAGAGTTAATAGTTGTAATCAAACACAGTGCAGTAGAACCTCTCATTACATTCTTTCATGATACAATATGAATATGAAAATGGTACAAGGGAGGAAAAGTACTACCACAACAAAACTGAGAAGAAAAGAGTAAGGGAGAAAAGTGAGGGTCCCCCCCACCCTCGGGAGTTGTCGAACACAAATCAGCAACCCCAACAGAATCAGCTGCAAGCCAACTCTCCCAGAACTCCTGCAAGAAAAGCTGCTACAACCTGGGGAGAAAAGATGGTGGCTCTGAGCACAACAGCTCAGTGACGGTAACAACTAAAGTCTAACAAGAGTGTACAAGAAAGTGCAAGTCTAAACAGAGGAACCCAAGGGTGAAACAACTGAAAGTAAAGTAGAGCAGAAAGTGAAGTAAAACGCACGCGCAGGATCATAGATTTCAAGAAGGTAGTCCTCGTAGGATCTATCCTTCGTATTCGTCGTTCATTAATAAATTACGTTCGTTGAGTGTGTTCATTATTTTCCAGTGATGTTTCCACTTCCCACAAACTTCCACATTTCCATTCACAGGCGGTCAAGACATGCCAATACTCTACCGCATTCCACGTTTTCCACACAAGGGCGGACAAGACACACCCACAATATCCCCCACACAAAGATATCCAAGATATGACAACAATTCCAATTTTCCCAACCGTGGAAATCAAACATCAAGTCACACACACACTCATTCGAGAAAGTCATCTAATCACGAATGACTCATCAAAAGAACCCCATGACAAGTGTTTTCATCCAAACAACCAACAAGCCATGATTTCACCCAACTATAGTTTCCCAAGTCATATCACAATCAATGTTCCGAGACTTACCAATTTTTCCCAAACTAGGTTCACCTAGTCCAATCTCTTACCCAAAGACAATCATCACTATACAATCTCTTCGCATCACACACAAGACTAACACAAGTTCCACTCATTCTCATAGAAACCCAACAAGGCTCAACGCGACTCAAATCCATCAAAACCCACTTATAACTCACTAGGGAATTTCATCGAACATATAGCACGCACATAGTATTTTAGAGTCTACTACGAGCAAATGTTCCTACGAACCTCCAAATCATCGCAAGCCATTACAATTTCCCATGATTCCCCAAACCAACACCCGGCGAGTGATTCAAAAA
>NMUG010004901.1:0-13514 GCA_002855965.1 Monotropa hypopitys | reverse complement strand
GTTTTGAGCGTACAGGTAAAATGGAGCTAAAAGTTGTACATTAAAATCATTTCAACATTACCGTAAGTCCTGATAAGAATTAAAGACACCAAAGATCCTTGAAGTTATTTTTCAGAGTGCTCAAAGTTTAAAATTTGATCGACCAAATGATCCGAGGATAGCCCAAAGCAGCCCAAAACAGCAGAAGAAGAATTCTAGAAAATTTGGTCTCTAATGTGCCACACAGAATCTCTCAAATGCTCGAGAGGAGTGTTGTGTGTTCATCTAACATGATCATTGTGCTCTTGGTGATCTCTAGTGTTTTCTTTGAGTCACGGGCACCGTGTTAAATCCTTTTGGGCCCTATTACCTTGTCAGGCCCTATGCAAATAATTGGGAATCATTCTCTGGCCTCCAATTGAACGCGTGGGGTTGTTGCTGTCTTGCGTGTTGTTGTATTGAGGCCCCTAACCATGTCTTTGGTTGTGAGTCGAGTCTTCATCCACGACCTCGAATGGGAACGACTCTCAGTACTCATAGAGCCATCGTTTTCATTCCCGGGAGGTGAGTTGTCTTTGGGATTGTTGCTTTTGCCTCTTATAGGGATCTCGACGCCTCCATGTGGGTTAACCGGGTTCCCTCATGAATCAAGAGTGCCTCACGTAGGATTCATAACTTGGGATGGCATCCCCTGATTGTTTGGGCTTCTTGGGTGCTAGGGGTGAATCAATATGGGTGTCATCTCCTCTTTTTCCTCCCACCATGATCTTTTCCATTGGGGTATTAAAATCAATTTTTGTCATAATTTTTAATTTTTGTTTCATAATATTTTATGTTTTCCAAATATGGCACCAATTGTGCATGGTTAAAAAATGAAATGCCTTACTGAATCTTTCTCTCAAATTTGTTAATCTTTGCTCACTGGAAACTTAATCTATGCTCACAGAGAAATCGTTGGAGAATCCTCCATCCTCTAATGATTAAGTTAGAACGAGATCAAACTTAATTAAGAGAAATTTCCAAGAACAAACAATGCATGTAATAGAGAATTACATTATACTTTTTTCGCATATCAAGTTTTGTTTATATAGGGATTTAATCTCATGTCTCAGAGTCCTTTTGAATTACTAATTTCTCATAAGTAATAGGAGTTTGACTAGAATTTTCCATCCTACTCTCATATGAATCTTTCATACTTATCTTTGTTGATACCCATTGTGACCCACTGCTTAGAATCAGAAGAATAAATCCCAGAACATGTCAAGCGCGCAATGTCAAGTTGTTCGAATTGTCCGAACCGTCCGAATCAGCATCAAACGTCAAGCAGTGGTTTCTCACTTTTAAAGATAAGATCAAAATATGTCAAGGAGAAATTACCCGAAGAAAAAATTGCAAAGCCGATGCGTAGTTTGAAAAGAATAGGGTAAGGAAATAGAAATTTGCCAACGGAAAGAACAATCTTACCCGGGAACTGCATTCCTGAGGAAACATCGTATAAAGTGGCGACATCCGATGAAAATTCA
This sequence comes from Monotropa hypopitys, assembly GCA_002855965.1. Taxonomy (NCBI): domain Eukaryota; kingdom Viridiplantae; phylum Streptophyta; class Magnoliopsida; order Ericales; family Ericaceae; genus Monotropa; species Monotropa hypopitys. The sequence goes on along the minus strand of NMUG010004901.1, from coordinate 12,012 downwards.
GAATTTAGTTGGTCGGGAGAGCTATTTTGTTCGAGACAATGTAATAGAGTGAGCCGACGTCAGAAAAGAACAAACTATTTTTTACATCTTCTTGGCAGAAAAATCGACAATCCCTGAAGGAAATTCAAGACTCTGAGACGACCGTCAGTAGAGAAGTCATAGAACAGAGGCCAGATGCTCAAAACAACGGCCCGATAATTGCCTCTTTTACAAAAATATATTCAGCACGAGAGAATTTTTCCAATGATACTAATGATGAGGCAAGCGAAATGACTGTACTTGGCACTATATTGGACATCTGGATCGATGCACGTCAACACGACAAGTGCTGGTTTTTGCGGGATTTAATCACAAAAGGGACAAAGTTTTGAATACTTTTTGAAAAAGTATTCAATTTTCAAAATAAATCGAAATTGGAATTCAAAAAATACAAAAAATTGATATGTTCCACTCCAAAATGGAGCTTCCACTCGCAACCTGCAAATAAAAATTGCTGACATCATGTCGCATTTATAGATGCGACATGACCCTATATATATAGAGGCCACCCAGGCCATTTAGAGAGAGCCAAACATCCCAACGCTCCGTTGAAATGTATTTTCAGCTATTTTCTCTGAATAGAAGCAAAAATCTCTCAAAAAAAAACCCGCTCAAACCCTAGTCAAATTCAATCCAAAATTTCTCCAAACCATTCCAAAAATCAACCAATCGCCACCATCAAAATTTTAGTCCAAAATATTTCCTAAACTATCCCAAAAAATAGTCCCTACTTCGAATTCCAACAAAAAATCCATTAGTCTCTTCAATTCCCAAAGTCGTTATTGTACCCGAAAAACCTAAGAACCACCCACCTATGTAGAAGCTCTGTCGAATTTCGCCAAGCATTTTGGCAAATTTTTCTTCTTTAATTCTTAGTGTACTTTCATCTTAAGAAAGTCATAGTAAAAAATTCCAGATTATAATTTAGTATAGTAGGGATTTTGCACGAATACTATTACTCATTATAATAGTACAAAATAATCGGCGAACTTATCCTCATTTTGTATGGGCGACAAGCTAATAAACGAATTTTTATTATCTTTGGTTTAGTTACAATGTTTTATTTCGGATAAGTCAACACAGCATCGGCTATGCCGACAACATGACTACGAGAAATAAAATTTAAAGTAAATATCTTCTTCGCGTACATGCGTATAAAATGAATTGCCGATTTTCCCAGTGGTTCATTTTCTGTCAAAAAGAAATTAATATTCATGGAATCACCAAAATATTCATTCGGCTAAAGTAAGATCATGCCTACAAGCCTTTGACTATTAATCGAAGTTCGGAATATTAGTTTCCAAATTCGGTCCATTCTAGTATTCTATCTTTATCTTTTTTGTATTATATTTTGTGGAGGTATCGTTCATCTTGGCCATGCCGGCACGGCCCCCATTATTATTGTCGCAATTTCCTTTTGCATTTCCTTGTTATGTCCATCACAAATTACTAACACTCGTGAATCGTACCATCGACGAATTAAATAACTGGCTTGTTTGGATCAAAATAGCAATTTATAATTCAATTTATTGAGTTACTCATTATCTTTTTGGGATATTAAATCAAAAACATAAAAAATGCGAAAATTAAATCGTGTGATTCGTACCACCGACGAATTAAGTAACTGACTGATTTAGATCAAAAAATAATTTGTAATTCAATTTATTGAGTTATTTATTATCCTTTTGGGATATCAAATTAAAAATATCAAAAAATATGAAAATCAAATCTTGTGATTCATACCACCGACAAGTTAAGTAACTGACTGGTTTGGATCAAAGGAATAATTTGTAATTCAATTTATTGAATTACTTATTATCCTTTTGGGAATTCAAAATAAAAAACATACAAAAGCGAAAATCATTAGGTTGGCAAACTAAGTAACTAGCTGGTTTGGATCAAAGGAATAATTTATAATTCATTTCATTGAGTTATTTATTATTCTTTTGGAAATTTAAATAAAAAATTTTAAAATGCAAAAATAATTAAATTTCTCGATTCATACCACCGTCAAACTAAGTAACTGACTCGTTTGGATCAAGAAATAATTTGTAGTTCAATTTATTAATTAAATTATTATCCTTTTGGGAATTCAAACAACAAAATCAAAATCAATAAATCTCTCGATTCGGATCATCGACGAACTAAGTAACTAGATGGTTTGGATCAAAGAAATAATTTGTAGTTCAATTTATTGAATTACTTAATGTTGGGGGCCGAACTCTCGGGAGGCCGGAGCCACGACCTCCTCTAGGAGGACCACAGCTCAGGCCAGCTAGTATGCGGCCGAACAGATCTTATCCGGCGATAGGGCCTCCCTGGGGTTCTCTCCGGCCCGGAGATTCAAAGCCCGGAGGAGGTGCCTAGCCGAGGAGCCTAGCAGTCAAGGTCATGCGACCGAGCAGAGCACTGGACAACGTCAGAGGCTCTCCTGGAATCACTTCTGCGCAGAGGTCCCTTAGCCCAGGACGGCCCGACCAACAAGCAGCGCCGAAGTGTGTCGCTTCGACCAGATAGGACAAAATGCATTGTTCACAGCAGAGATTCCCTTGGGGACAGCATTTCGGGTTTTGCGCACATGGCAGACACACGCCTGCCACAGAATCAGCTTTTCCGTGATTCCCGCAGAATGTCAGGCACGCTCAGTAAGCTTTTTTGCCGCCCAATGCTGTCAGGCGGCGCCGCCTGACACTGTCGGGGCCGACCGGTCGGTCATACGTTCAGACACTCAGAGGAGACAGACACGCTGCCCACGATCTGCCACACCAGTTCACTCGCGCCGAAGCGCGTGTCTCCCACTCTCCGATGTCCTATAAATACATATGAGCATTCAATGCAAAGGTAGACTCTCTATCACTAGCCAAAGCTCTGTCCATTTACTTTCTCACTCTAAACCTTTGTTGACTTTGCCATCGGAGGGTCCACCGGCGACGCCGCCGGTAGCCTAACGTTTGTTACCTGTGCAGCTAGGTCCAGCCACTCCATTGCAGTCCATCTCCTCCGCTCACGGCTGTGAACCACCGCAGGAAAGGCTTACCCCCCAACACTTAATATCTTTTTGAAAATTCAAACAACGAAATCAAAATCAATAAATTCTGCAATTCGAATCATCGGCGAATTCAGTAACCATTGTTTTGGATGAATGTATAATCTTTAATCTAGATTTTATGGGTTACTTATTATTCCTTTGAGATACCAAAAATAAAAAACAAAATCAATATTAATTCTTTTGTCAAGATTCTATTCATCCGTCGTAAATTTTTAAAACTTTCATAATCCCATTCAATTTAGAATTACACGTCATAAATTTATTCTTTATTCATTGTAATTCCTGAATTATTCACTTTGCACATTATATATCTTTTGGCCGAGAATATTTGAATTTGGTTAAAATATTGTTTTGAAAAATGAAGTTCCGCAAGGGCGATATAGAGTGCCTAACATATTCTCTACTCATAACAGTAAATCTCCGAATTCAACTCTAATTATGCAGATCAAAAACATTTTTTAAATCGATAACACCATAACTCTATACTGAGTGTTGACTCTAAAAACGAATTAACAATGGAATGCAACTTTGTTTCGTCAGATTCAAACTGTTATTAATTTGACATTTTCAAGTTCCAGTTGTCATTATTATTTTTAAACAAATCATCGCATTTTTCGAGTCAAATCGGAACCAAGGAATTTCTTTCCGCACGACCCAGGGCAGAGGAAAATTTAGGGCACGACAGTTGGCGTCTCTGCTAGGGACTAGAGGATTTCGGCTTCTAATTTTACAAAATCAACATTTAACTAAAATTCAATGACTTCATGGTCTGTTACTAATACCTATTTTGTGCGGTCTTTTCAGGAATATTAAAAAACATGACATGCTAATTTTTTTATTTTACAATGCATTGTTTCTAACCATTTATTTTGCAAGGTAGCATAATATATATCTACGAAGTGATCCCTTCAATTTTCAAAATACAAAAAATTGCATTTGTTTTATCATGCATCATTCAGCATTATCCATTCGGAATGAAGGTCATGACTGTCCGGATGGATGTGTCCATTTTTACTCTTAGTTTTTGGGGTTCGAAGTAAGTGTCACGTTACCTATATGGTAGCCGTCGCGGAAAAAAATATCCCAACCAAATCACCAACCAAAGATAGTTTCCTTCATTGGAACCAGATGTTTGAAGATTTGGGAGCCAATAAACATTTTAGGTTGCATATCCAAAGCCTCATGCTGCATATAGAAACCAGAAAAGAGTCACAAATCAAAACTCTAATTGCATTATTAGGAAATATATCATAATGAAGGGAACACTTTATATGCATTATGTTAATATTCAATCAAATTTCTTTTCAAAAAAAAATCAAAACTAAAAACATAAGTTTTTAGGGATAATGGCTGGCATACATTATTAACTTGCGAAACATTTTTATCTAAGATTACAACTCGAAATGTTGTCCAAGAATTTATGTCTGTCGGCACATTTTTGAGTTGTAATATGAAAAGTCCATATATTGCCATAATTTCTAAAGATCACTTCTTTTTCCACATGAGACTAAGATGAGATTTGTTTGACAAGGTAATATTATGACCCAACGAGCTCATTCCCAGTCTCCACCAAGAAGGATTACGCGTTCTTCCACAAGGGCAATGGCCGAAGAAGCGCTGAACCATACTCAAGAAGAGCCTGAGAGGATTCCTATTGAAGATTATCTGGTTGCACGTCGAGATGCAGAGAATCTACAAATCATGGTCAATTCACTGCCAAGGAACATTCCATAGACACCCTGTCGTGCTGGGGCTGGGGCATCATCTTCACCATAGACACTGCACAACACTAGGGCAGTTTCATTTCAAGCGACATCGAACTATGTCATTCCACCACCATCTGGGGCAATTCCTACAATGCCAAACGGGAAGCATCCTGTCTCAACCTACTATAATAGATCCCGCTATACCGATAACACCACCAATCATTCCAACTTTGTCAGTCTTGGCCTAAGTTTAAGAAGACCTGGAAATTCAGCCAAGTGATGTTTCGATCCAGAAGGAAAATGACCCATATTTTGCGCAAAAGGTTCAACAGCTAGAGAAAGTTCTGAAATCTCTACGAGGTCTGAATTCATACAATTCGACCAGGTTCGAAGATTTATGATTTTTCTCTGAAATGAAACTACCACCAAAATTCAAAATACCTGACTTTACCAAATATGATGGGACTGGAGAGCCCATGACCCACCTGCGATTATATACTGGGGCATTCTACGGATACCCCAACCCAGAAATATTACTGATCCATTTATTTCAGCACAATCTGAAAGGGATAGTCACTCAATGGTTTGCCTGTCTTGATCTCAAGCAATTCTGATTCTAGATGGAATTATCTCAAGAATGTGTCTATCAATACCATCATAACACTGAGATGGTAGTTGACCATCTTTTCCTAATCCGAATGAAGCAAGAAACCAGAGAGTCCTTCCGGACTTAGGCGTTGAAATGGAAAAACTTTGCTTCTCAAGGGGACCCACCACTCGTAGATTCTGAATATGTTCACTTATTTGTTCAAACATATAGAGGAATTTAATACAAAAAGTTTTGTACCTCTATTGGGAGATCTTTTAATGAGATCATTCAGCAAGGTGAAATGATTGAAGATGGAATCAAGACGGGGAAGATTCTAGACCCGTATTCTCAAACTAGTGAATTCTCTACATCATCATCTATTCAATAAAAGTAGTTCCCACCAAAGAAATCCAAAGAGCTGGAAGTTTCGGCTATTATTCCTACACAATGGCAAAACAATTCTTTTCCTCCACCATTGATATACCAACCATATCATCAAAACCCTCCTCAAAATTTTCCAAGTTCATATGCACCACCGCCATATTATTCACCTCCTCCAGCGCCCTATCAACACCTAACCAATTTCATCAAGTGGCACCTTTTCAAAACCCATCTCCACAAAATGACCATCCAAGAGGCCCGTAGCCATTTCCACGAAGAAACCAGCGCAATCGAGTTTTTACCCCTTTAGCCATAACAATGGATGAAGTTCTTCAGCGTGTACTTGCTTCAGGGAATTTAACCCCTATTCTTGTGCAACCAATAGCAAATCCCCTCCACCATGTCATTAGACAGACAAACAATGTGCTTACCATTCTGGTCAAACTAGCCATGATACCGAAGATTGTTGGAATCTAAAATATCGGGTTCAAGATCTGATTGATGCTGGTACAATCAATTTAGAAGATACAAAAGTAGCGCCCAATGTCACCACAAAGTCACTCCCAAACCATTAGGGAGTTAATATGATTGATGAAGACTGGGAAGGGATAGACCCCCGTTATCCGATCGGACCACCAGGGACCATCATCCGAACAATGAAAAACCCAACACACAAAAAACCTGTCATAGCTATGACATGATATCTAGATTGGAGAAATGTGAACAATCCACGTCAGGGAACATGGAGTCCCCATCATGAAAATAATCAATGGTCAAATTTTCCAAAACCATCTATTTTACTGCCGGTGCGTTTAAGGGTCACTCTGCCAAGACCCCCACCAGTGCCAGTTTATAACCAATGTCGGGGTACCATTTGATTATTCCAAGCTGAACAAGGGAAAAAGAATCCCTAAAGAAGAAATCAACGAGATCAGAGGTATTACCCGATCACGAAGAATCTACGCTCCAACAGAGCTGGAAAGAAAAGAAGAGTACAAAGAAATCACTGAACAGGAGATGCTTGAATTTATCAAAACCCTAAAGAAAATGAATTCAATGTTGTGGAAAAACTAAAGAAAATTCCAGCACACGTCAATATTCTGGCAGTTTCGCTAAAATTTTCAACAAATGCTGAGATGATTGCTAAATATTTTCACCGAAATGGTTTCCGGTGCAACAAAGGCTTGGGATCCAATCTTCAAGGATAAACAGAGATGAGGGATGTGCCTACTCAGTTACACACATTCGGATTGGGTTACAACCCAACTTGGCAAGAACAAAAACACACAGCAGATCATAAAAGAGAATCAAGAAGAGGACATGACAGGGGTAGAGCTATACCGGTGCCACATATCCGGAGGAGTTTCGTATTAGACGAATTTTCTAGGATTGCTCCAGAAAAGCAGGAAGAATCATTGCCAATTGCTTATCAAGCTCAATACCAAGAGAAAGAATTTGCCCTTGAACTGTCAATTTTTAATATCATACATGAGGAAGTTTTTGCCCTCAAAGTGCCAGTGCCAAGTATATTACAAGAAGAAGATGACCCAGTCATAGGACTTGCTCAATTATTCGGGGAAATGCAAGCGACGTAGTCAGTGCTCCATCACATAATGAAACTGCGAACATAATTCAAGATTCCATTCGCCCGGTGTATCCAGGAGAAAAATTAACAAATTGGTCTATTGAGATAGTCCACCGAGCTCACAAGTTTTGGTAATTTGTCGAGAAAAAAAAATGTTTACTTTTATATTGTTTGCAACATGTTTTATGTTGTTTTTTGTTGAAAATTATATTGTGTGTTTGTTGTATTGTATTATGGTAATAGACACTTGCCAAATTTTTGTACAAGTGTTTAATGAAGCAGTTTTATTTTCTTATTCATTTATGATTCTCTGCACAAAATGGCCGAAATAATAATCAAAATTTAAAAAATCATTTCTAGAAATCAAAAAATTCGTCCTTTCGATTCAAACGACTGAACAATCTTAGTATAAGAAGAATACGACTTCGACGTTGAATTGGATTACAAACTCATGGGGATCGAAGTTGACATTTTTGTTGGGGATGAAATTCCAAAAGAGATTCAGTAAATGGTGGAAAGACACGAGAATCGAAAATCCCTAATGTCGAGGAAAGAGAAACAATTAATTTGGAGACTGTAGAGATACCACAGGAGCTGAAAATTAGAGCCCACCTCGACAAGCATCAGAGAGTGGAATTTATTCAAATGCTTAAAGCCTACCAAAATGTGTTCACATGGTCTTACGAGGACATGCCAGGACTTAATACGTCAATAGAGTCTAAAAATCAAAGAAGTGGTCAAATAATTTAATGTAGGTTTCCTTCGGGTGGAAATTACCCTGAATGGTTGGCAAATATAGTACTAGTTTCGAAAAAAAGTGGGAAGGTCCACATGTGCATTGATTATCGCTATCTAAACAAACCTAGCTCGAAGGATAATTTCCCTTACCTCACATAGACATTCTCATGGACAACACGACAGGACACAATATGTTTTTATTTATGGATGGATTCTCGGGCTACAATAAAATTTGGGTAGCACCTGAAGATCAAGAGAAAATGACATTTCTCACCCATGGGGATTTTCTATTATCAAGTGATGATGTTTGGGTTAAAGAATGTCAGTGCCACTTATCAAAAAGCCATGGTCATGTTTTTCCATGACATTATGCATGACAACTTGGAAATATATATGGATGACATGATTGTTAAATCCCAACAACGACAGAGGAATCTCTTAAGCCTTTGACGAGTATTTGTGTGAAGCCCTTGACCCAAGATAGAGGCATTGATAAAATATATATATTTTATGAATTCTTGGAGATTTTATGAAAGAAGAAAATTATGTGGGATTTATTTGAGGTCTAGCTATGTCAAGAATCAAAATAAAGGGGGGCAACTTGGCCCAAATTTGAGATTTAAAGACAATAGGGTGAAGAACTTAAGGCATAAATGCCAAAATGATAGAATTGAAAAGCTAGAGATCCAATTGGAAGTCAACTGAAGGACCAAGGAACAGTCCGGTATTGGTCCGACCAATGATTGGCATGACTGAAACCTGCCGATGTGCATGGAGTTGTCCCATCCAGACCGACCTGTCAGACTGGTTGATGGGACTGGTCAACATTAAATTCTGGGATTGTCCGCACGACAAGTCCTGGAAGACGGACAAGGCAGAGTAGAGGTTGCTTCACACAAAGTCCTGCTTCGGATAGGACTTCTCGGGTAGAGGACTGTCATGCACTCTTTCTGGCCATGATGACCTAGGATAGTGGCCGATCAATCACTCAGGCCATGCTGTGCATTACTTACGTCTGGGTTCTCCATTCTCTGTAATAAATAAGACTCCTTCGCATTCATTTCGCCACACCAACCATCCATTCTTGCATTCAAGTCTTTCCTAGAGAGGGAAACTCTGCCAGTTCTAAGTATCCGACAAATCCTTAGTTGAGCACCCAAACCCCTCCAGCAAAAACTTTTCCCTTACTTTAAATCCACGAAACTATGGTTTGACTCCCCACTGTTCGCCAAATACTTCCATTGTCCGGCCAACCTATCCTCAAACAGACATTGTACTCGACAACCTTCCTTGGAATCCAATAAAAAGACCTACTTGTCATATAAAGACTGTAATGAAGGATATATCATTTTTAAGATTTTGGGTTGTACCCAGCCTGAAACCAAGTGGATTTATTTTTTATCCCATATTCCTCCACTTGCTCAGAAAGTGTTCATCCTTCGACAAAAGGTAATCTTGCTCTTATCCACTTATGTTTTGTTTCGACCACACATTGCTCGGTCACCTATAGTGACTATTCGACAGACCTACCGAAGGGTTCTGCCACACCTTGCCGACCTCTTGACTACTTGGCAAGGCTTATGCTATCCCATATTCTGCTCGGATGGACCATCGAAGGTCCAACAACCCAGATCGGTAGAAAGCCAAATGGCTCCCAAGTGCTTCGAATAATGAATAATAGCCTTTTTTGTGATGTTAATGCCAGATTTGGAACTTGTGGATCATTGATAAAAACTCGAGACAAGAAATCTTACTCCAAACAGGTTAATCTCTACATGCCTTAGTTACTCGCATTTTGTACATGCTTGCTCCTTTTTGTAAGAATATCTTTATGGCTATGGAGCCCAATGATACCATGATTATGATCTTTTGAACGAAAATTGAAAGAGCATGAAAATCGCTTTTATTATACATGGATAAACAATGAGAAATGTTTTGTTCGACTATCGACACAGATATGGCATGACCACGGAAAATGGATTGTACATGGTTGCCCGACTTCTAGAGGCAATGTCTAATACCAGTAGGGAAGGGATGGATATAAGGTTGGTATAATTGCCAGGTGATCATGGATGATATCATGCCACTATTGATGAATCGAGTGTAGCTCCCTCGTACTAGTGTCATGGTTGTTTGTTGATAGTCAGATTAATGAAAGCGCGATGACGTTCTGCATTGGATGCAGATATGAATCATGTATGAAAGATGCCGAAAATTGTAAAAAAGTTTGGTGAGCCAATGATTATGCAATTCTGTGATATTGAGCCACCACTACTATTTTGATACACTATTTTGACGGGCAGGAACATTGTTATCCACGAAACTAGTAATTCTGGAATTTTTGATTCACTCTAGCATAATGCTTATGCATTTTTAATAAAATCTTTTCAGGATATGAGGAGAAGATCTAGCTTGGAGGTCTAGAAGTTAATTTAAACTTTGATGTATTCCCTTTGTAAAAGCTTGTCAACTTTGATATCATGTATTAAGAATTGTGGGTAATGTAATGCACTTCTCTGGGTATTGTTCACGCTTTTGGCAATTCATTGATTAAATTCATTTTAAAATCCCTTGAATCATTAATTAGGGCCTTTAGAGATCTTGCTCATTGGTCGGCCATTGCCCATATGGGACTGAGTCGTGGCAGAAGTGGTACACAGCAGAGTTATCGGATTCAGAGAGATAGGGTCGAGGAGCACTAGTTGCACTTATAAAATAGAGCTTGGTGATGTAACCACCCTTGGACATGATTGTACCTTATTGCTTTTGATGCTAATGTATATATATGTACATACGACCTATAGCTATGTTTAGCAACAACAACAATAGTTCCAGCAATGACGAGTACTCGAGTGATGACTCCTATGACCATAATGAGATGGGACGCAATGAGACGGCACTCGAGGAAGAAGAAGAGGCAGAAGAAGCCATTCGATAGCAAGATCTCTAATGCGATGGCCATGGCATCCGACATCGTAGCCTAGATTGAGACCCAATTTGAGAACGAATCCGAGCAACGGATTTGGGCTATAATTGACTACCACTTAGGACTATGGAAGTGCGCTTGCGCTGTTGCCAGAGCGTCCATTCAGCAATGGGAATTTAAATGACTAGTGGAAGGGGAAAGAAACCGTGTTCAACAAGGTGACGAAGATGAATCGAATCCAGATCTTGAACCTCAGGATGAGGAGATGAGAGAAGAGGAGGAAGACCCTTTAGAGTGGAAAAATGAAGATTGCGACCTCGACCTAGGAGATGGACTAGATGATGATGTGGTCGATTTCAATGGGGATTTCAACACTGACCGTGAGGAGTGAATCTACCATCTCTATGAGTGGCCCAATGACTTGGACGACGAGTAATGGCTTAGTTGTGTTATCTGATGTATTTTGTCATGTAACCGGACGCATTTGCAAGTCTTTTGTTTTAAATTTAAGTAATGCTCTATGGATGAGTTTATGAATAAAAGTATCGTTTCCCTAACTCTTGTTATTTTACTTAGCAGAATGGTTAATACGCGTGCAAATGGCCAAGGGAGTGGGCAAAGACACGATGAAGTGGCTGAACTTCGAGGCATGGTGAGGATGCTGGTCAAAACTATCCAGGCTCAACAAGAGATGATCCACCACTATTTCAACCAGCCATGACCCTTGGTTGAGACTTTGCCACCAGATGAGGAAGAAGCACTCGTATACCCACCCCAGCAAGCTTCAAATGTTGCAGCCGTAAAAGAGTTTTTGAATCTTAAACCCCCCAACTTTCAATAGAGGAATGGACCCAATCAAGGCAATCGAATGGATTGTAGAGCTGGAGAAGAACTTCAGGCTTCTTCGATGCTCTGATTGGATCCTATCTATTGGTAGGAGAGGCCAATAGGTGGTGGAACCTAAAGAACGCCTCAGAACCAGAAATGAATTGTGTCACT
>NMUG010004900.1:0-13515 GCA_002855965.1 Monotropa hypopitys | reverse complement strand
AAAAGTCACCAATGTAACTCTTTCAAGTTTGAACTCTTAGCGATTTGGTGACGTTTGGCGCATTTGTTCTATCTCGAATCTCGATGACGATAAAACTTATGTAGAGACTAATATGTGTTTCTCAGGCCTTGTTCCTTTCTTGTGACTCAGTCAGTGACTCCGGTATCCACACCATATTGGTAGATGTCTCTTTTTATTCTTTGTGTGGCCCGTGGTTTTCTCTATCTTGGTGCCTCTCGTTGGTGGTCTTTGTGACCCCCCCTTGGTCGATATTCTTTGGCATTGATCACTAGTATTGTTCATCCTTGGACTCAACTTGGAGTTGTCATTCCACTGTGACTCCTTAATCGGTCACCTCATCTATTGTTTTCCTTTGCATGTTTCGTCGACCGTAAACTAGTAGATCTTGGAATTTGGAAGCAATGTGTTGGTTGGTCGTTGAACCATGTGGTAGCTCTTCTTTTATTGATGATATTTGGTACCGTGCTGGAACTCTTGTACTTAGCCTTCTCTCGTACCTCGTTAGTGATTCATTGTGAGGTTTGGTTGACTTCTCGCTAGTATCAATTCACGTTGTGTTCCGGTTGTAACTCACCCATGAGACGTATTGCTTTATTTCACTTTTGTTGGGTGATTCGCTTGACCATATTTCATTCTAGTTCAAAGGACTACGTGTCCGTATGAATGTCTCTCTTTGACGTTGTATCCTTGATCGGAATGCAAGTGTTTCCGTTTCTATTGCTAAAATTTTAGTTGAATAAAAGATTCCTGTCCTCATTTATTACATTCGTACGTTGGACGTTACTTGATCGTTGAAAAGAGGTTAGTGGACAAAACAGGTGCGTGTTGATTGACCATGGGAAAGTTGGGTGCGAATGCATATTGTGGTCTAGACTTGGTGTGAGTTTAGTGCCATGTCATGTTGTTTGGGCTTGGCACTTGCACATTTTGGTATGTGTGGGTGTATGAGTACTTTTTGATTATGTGATACACGTTTAATGTGGTGAATTGGTTTGAGAATAGCTACCGACCGGGACATCTCAAAGCAAATCACCAAGGTCATACGGTTACCACACTAGGATGTGTGTGTTTGGTGTGGTGTATTTTTGGCTCGAGAATTTTAGAGCATTTTTATGCGTCGCACTTATTTTCGGTTGGTTCGTGGGTGTTGGTGCGATGCCGTATCCTTGCTAATTATAATTTGCTAAGCATTCGTGCAAATGGTTTTAAGGCATGTCGGTGTATCCTCGACGTGTCCTTGCCGTGTCAGCGTATTCTCGGCGTGTCCTTGCCGTGTCGGCATGTCCTCAATGTGTCCTTGACATGTCCTTAGCATTTCGGCATGTCTTTAGCGCATCCTCATGTATCAGTGAACCCATAGTGTGATCGTTAGCTTGTGGCGAACGATGATGTGAGAATTACTTATGTGCGGGTTTGTAGATCGAAAAGAGAAAGTGTTGATGTCAGTAATAATTGATCCGTCTAGATTTATTCAGGCAAAAGCCATAGTAGAAGGATTGCAAATTTTGGCCCTTGCAGAGGTAGTCCTTTGTAGAATTATTCGCTCTTTTGTTATTTCGAGGAAATCGATTTTGTGCCGACTTACCTATATCCTATCGGGAAGTATCCCTTTATTTTTGTCATGTTAGTAAGCATGCAGGTTGTGAAGCGGGCCCTTGTATTGTGGATATCGTAGAAGAATCATTGGATGTTGAAGCAAAGTTGTAATTATGCTTGACCGAGCATCCGAGTAACCGTATCGAATCCATGCGTTTTGGTTGAACTCACTCCCACTCTTGTTGTGATCTTACTCTTGAAAAGTTTGTTGTGGAGGTATGTTTCGATTCTGACTCAATCATTGAGGAGTAAATTAGTTGGTCCCATTGGTTGGGTGGTTTGGTCTTCATCCCCTCTCTTTCTTACTCAATTTCGAGGACGAAATTCTTTTAAGGGGTATGAGATGTAACAACCTAGATTTTCAAAAGTGATTTTTTAAATGAAAATGTATTTTTTATAATAATCAATTGATAATCGATGGAGTTTGGGATTCGATAGATGATAATCTAGCGGTTTGAAATGGCGAGGATCCCCGGTAGTGAGTTGGCGTTGCCTTGTGTTGTTCCGGCAAGTTGCCGATGGTCTCCTAGGCCCATTATGACCCCGAGGTATTTTCTGAACGTGAATTTATTTTTCATCAATATTGTATAGAATTTCATTAGGAATCCAATGCAACTTGAATCGTCTCAATCGGAGTTCGGACGAAGAAGTTAGGGTCGTTTCTTTGGGTAAACTTGTGAAATCTGAGCAGAACAAGTTTGCATCGGTGCAGAGGTAAGTTGCACCGGTGCACAAACCTACTGTTGGAATTTTTAGAAAGTTTGCACCAGTGCAAGTGAAGTTTGCACCGGTGCAAAGATGCTGTTTCGCAGATTTTTAGGCTCATTAAAAGCATTATGGTCTTTTCATGTGGGGGGGAGTATATATACAATCATTTGGACGATTTCCTCTCATTTTCCTTCTTCTTCCCAACAACCCTACTCTCTCTACCTCCATTAAAGCCTCCTCTACCTTCTCTCTACAAATCGGTGTCCTTCCAAGCATCTATGAAGGATCTTGCAAGAAGAAACGTCATTCTTCTCGAGGAGGGCTTTCCGGTAAGCCATAGATTGAAGCCATCCGCCACGTTTGGGTGTTTGGGTGTCCTCCAACTTCAAGCAATGGAGTTTTATTCTTCATCAATGTTGACGAACACTTCGAGAGCTACGCGGTGATGGGTTCGGATCGCGGCAGTACGGTGGATGACTCCCGGCGATCTTTTCCGGCGACATCTCTGGCGACTTTTCTGGTGGGTAAATTCTTAACTTCTATTAAGCATACGTGTATGTACTTAGGATTACTTTCATAATCATAGTATGTATGGATTGTATGTCCTAACCTAGGGTTATGTTATGGTTGAATTAAGTGATGACCTTGGACCCACTAGTTGTATGGTATAATACCCTAGAGGCTTAAGCACACCAAGTGTTTGACGAAGTTCCCGTGAGGAGAGTGACTTGTGTTTCGGTGGATTGTAGTGTGATAGGTGGCCATTGGAATTTAGGTACAACAAGTGTTCGACAAAATACCGGTGAGAACCTTAGATCGTGTTTTGGGATCGACATGGTAGTTGAAGTGTAGTAGGACATGTATATGGAATAATTGAGTATGTTTGTAACGACTCGAATTTATATAACACTTTTCCAGATTAAATTCGTGTCACAAATTGATTCTTAGATACCAAATTCCTTCTTCGATTTGTCTATGTCTTGAGAATATGATCCTGGGATGCTTTAAAATCTTTATGCATTGTTTGACTTGAGTTCGGGACATTTTGGGGTGGTTCGGAACCCTTGTTTCTGTTATTTTTCTGGTTTTGGTGCAGTTGCACCGGTACAGGATGGGTGTGCACCGGTGCAGGAGGATTTTGGGCGCTACTGTTCAGTTTTGGAGCAGTTGCATCGGTGTAGGTGAGATGTGCACAGGTGCAGGGAAGTTCTGAAGCTACTGCTTAAAATGTTGGAATAGTTGCACCGGTGCAACTGATATGTGCACCGGTGCAGGTTGTGTTGTGAACCTTCTTCTCGATTATTTAAGCAGTTGCATCGGTGCAGCCAAGGCTTGCACCGGTGCAGAGTGGGTTTGCAGCAGTACATCATTGCTGTACACCGGTGCTGAGGCTGTCTGGTAGACCTCATTAAGGGCAATCTTGCCATTTCATCTTGGGACTATATATATCATTGGGAGCCCGATTTCTATCATTCCCACTGCCCTTCTACCTCTCTCTAACCCTATTCTCTCAATCTCTCTCACCCTCCATTGTTGCCCAAGCTTGGAGCTTGAAAACCAAGGCTCTAGGAAGCTCAAATCAAGAAATGCGAATAAGAAACGTTGATCCTTGCGACGCGATCTATCCAGGACACCCGTTGTTTTATTCAATCCTTCAAAATCCGAAGTTAGGATTTTATCAAATCTTCTCTAAGGTAGGATCTATCTATCTCTAACATTGTTTATGTTTGTGCCTTCCATCCCTTGTTCTTGAAATTTCATTACGTTGGGTAAATTTCGTAGGAAGAACGTTTGATTGAAATTGATATAGGGTTACTCATGTATTGATGAAATTGATGGGTTGTAGGAAGTCCCTAAGGTCATATCTAACTCATACTATGTTCAATTTCATATTGCAACCACCCACGAGAAAAGCCCTAAATTCAAATAAACCCTAGTTTGGGAAAATTGGCGGTTTTGGTCTAAATGACCTTGGATATCTAAATTGACTTCGGAAATGGGCAATTGGGTGCAAAACAATCTAAACAGATGGGGTTTTGACTTAGGTCGTGTTTAACGAAAATTGACGCGTGTTGGTCACGTCGCGGGTTACTATCTCACATGTATGATCAATCTCACAAATGATACACTTGTCACCTCGACGATACGCGGGTTACATTGACGTGTTATCCGAGACTGTGCCTTGTTCAGGGACCTCCCCGATATACACTTATTACATTGACATACTATGTGGGACTGCGCCTTGTTTAGGGGCCTCCCAAACACCGTGACTATGATATGGGATTTGATACTTGATACGAGGCGCCTTGTTCAGGGGTCCTGGGATGGTTGCTGCATCCACGACATTGTGTACAATGGAGGCATCGTGAGCCCTCCCAACGTTATTGGGAAAGTCGGAGAGGGTTGGTTAGTGAGTTGACGAGCTGCTAACCGAGCCTTGCCTTATCTACATCACTACGATTGAAGAATTAAGGGTGCCTTGTTCAAGGATCCATTTGACACTGTAATTATATCGAACGCCTTGTCTAAGGGTTCCGGAAGTTGATACTAAGGATGCCTTGCCTAGGGAGCCTATCTTGACACTTTACATTAGAATGCCTTGACTAGGGATTCTCTTATATGATACGACACACAACACGGAACAAAATGTGATCTTAACCAGGGATTGGATGACATTAAATGAATACCTATGTCACATGGTTATGGACTCTTGATTAGTTATCCTTTGCATTTCAATGGCCACCTATTGTGGACTCTTGTTTAGATGTTCATCGTAACAGTTTATCTCACCTATATTGTGTGGGCTCTTGTTTAGCGGCCCCTTGGAAGCTATTCATTGATTCAAGTGGAACGGTACCTTGTTCTTATATTGACTCTTGTCTTGGAGTCTCTTGCACCTCTACTTACTTAGGTTGGCTTGATATGTCACCATGTCTTTAGTGGGATCATTTGACTTGCATTGCATAGCTCTTTTATGTTGATATCTCTTGTACAGTTCACACACTCGTCACGCCAAGCATAAATGAAGTTATTGATAGATATTTCCTACTTTGGCGTGACACGCCCTCTATTTTTAACTCAACAGGTAAGGACCCGATTTTAGAAGATCTTGGAGCACTTTGATGTTTGGGCTCTCGGAAGACTTGTGCATTTTCATTTATTTTCAAATTGGCCCTTAGGGTTGTAATAGAAGTAGTGGTTTTGTAATAACTAGATTTCTCTTGCTACTTCCCTCTCTCTTCTATGTGTTAGATTTTATGTTCATTTCCACATTCACTCTCGAATTTTCTTGTGTATGTATGATGGGATGTTTTGGTAATTAAACTTGTTTCAAATTGTGACGACTCATGTTGTTTCCCCATTCATTAAATGATTTCAAAAAAATGGTTTGAAAATTCGGGACATGACAACTTGGTATCAGAGCTTTCGGTTTCGAAAACTTAGGCCTTTGGGGAGACTCTTAGTCTCTATGGGTTGCATTGGGTTTGAGTTTGCATCATGTAGCATATGTGTGTGACCATTTGAGCATGCATTGGCAAATGATTCCTAGGTTGGTGCTAGTTATGAAATAATCTTCGTGTGTTGTTCCTCTTTTCGAGTGTGTTCCATTATATTAATTCCATTGTTTATGAAAATCCATCTCTGACTTACTTGAGTATGTTCCTTGTTGCTTGAGCCTTGTTTTGTGCTCCGTTCTTATCATCCTCGTGATCTTTTGTAGAATGCCTCCATGTCGCGCTATTGCTTTGGGAAGAGGTCGTAGGAATGACGTTCAAGATGCACGTAGCGAAGAGGTGAACGATCATAGAGTAGGTGTGGAGGAAGTTGCACCTCCTTCTATTCCAGTTCCTGAGAGGCTAGTAGATTCTAATCAGTTTGCGCGAGAGCTTGCAGCCACCATGTTCGAAGCCAGCCGAGGATTTGGAGCTCCTAGGGAGAATGCGGGGAACTGCACGATTGAGGCGCTTAGGGAGTTCACGCGTATGGGTCCTCCCAAGTTCAACGGGGAAGGCGATCCACTTGATGCCGATCACTGGTTATTCGACATTCGAAAGGTGTTGGACACCCTAGACATCACAGAGGATAAGCTTCGTATTTCTTTTGCCACTTGCCAGCTTACGGGAGAGGCCACCCAGTGGTGGAGTTCCATTATTGAGATGAGGCGCGCTAGTCTACTCGCTAGTGGAGATGCTGATCCACAGGCCATTCTGGATCCTATCCGTTCAATGACTTGGGCAGATTTTCAGGCAGTCTTTGAGAGCCAGTACTTCCTCGAGAGCTATCGGGAGAATTTGCGGGAGCAGTTCGAGAGACTTGAGCAGGGCTCGATGACTGTGTCCTAGTATGCGCTACGATTCCAGGCACTGTCCCGTTTCGCTACGGACTTGGTTAGTTTGGAGGAGCAGAAGTGCAAGAGGTTTGAGAAGGGTCTTCACCTTTCAGTTCAGCGACTCGTGATGAGTTAGCGCATCCGATTTTTTACCGCTAAAGTAGATTGTGCGAGGGCTATTAAGCCCAAGAGAGATCAGCAGAAAGATGTGAAGGTATGGGAATCGAGGAGGCAGGTTTCCAATTCTAGTTCTTCTTTAGGCAGCTTCGGGAGGAAGCGGAAGTGAGAGCAGTCTCATTTCTCGAGAGGCTAGCGGTCACAGGCCAGTTCAGGATCTGTTCGGACTCCAGTTGTCTGTCACCGATGCCATCAGGCAGGGCACATTCGTGCCGATTGCAGAGTCCCAGCGTGCCATGAGTGTGTCCAGTTAGGCCATATGGTCATGGATTGCCTAGGGGAAGGGTAGTGATCGTGGTGATGTGAGATCATCCCAGCAGCAACAGAGGAGTGGACATCAGTATCCACAGCAGTCAGGACTAGCAGTTTCTGTCCAAGCTTCTCGTGTTGGCGGGGTTGTGACTCCTGCCAGGCCAGCTCAGCAGTTCCAGTCGAGGGGCAGGTATCAGCAGGGTCTGACGGCCCATGGCAGGGCTTTTGCCATTCCAGTAGTCTCTTCTCCATCGACCTCTCACTAGCAGCCAAAGACTTCGGTTGTTCGTGATATGTTTCTTGTTTACAATTCTTGGGCCAATGTACTCTTTGATTCCGGTGCATCGCACTCTTTTCTTGCTGCATCTTTTGTACGTGCTTTGGAGCTTGATATAGATGTTCTGGATCCACCATTATTCGTTGATACTCCTGTTGGAGGCCGTGTATGTTTGGACAGAGTCTATAGAGATTGCGAGTTGACATTATAGGACCACCGTTTCACTTTTGACTTTATTGTTCTGGGTATGACCGGTTTTGATCTTATTCTAGGGATGGATTGGTTGTCTACTTTCCATGCCTACATCGACTGTCATTGACGCCGTGTGCGTGTATTCTCTCCTGAGGGAGTCTATTTCTATGTGTATGGTGATAGGAAGGAGTCGGTCGATTCTTGTTTTTACGATCCTAGAGACCGCGATTCTATCAGTTATTTGCTTGCCAGCCTTAGTTTGGATGCTGATTCTTCCCAATGTGGAGAGTTACCGTTAGTTGTCCGTGAGTTTCTAGATGTCTTTCCAGCAAGCAGAGTTGCCTAGTTTGCCACCTAGGCGAGAGGTGGAATTCTCTATCGACTTGTTACCTAGTACGTCTCCGATTTTAGTACCACCGTATCGATTTGCGCCGGCAGAGTTGCGGGAGTTGAAGTCCTAGTTACAGGAATTGTATGAGTTGTGTTTCATTCGGCCTAGTTCATCACCTTGGGGTGCGCCAGCTTTATTTGCAAAGAAGAAGGACGGTTCGTTGCGACTATGCATTGATTACCGAAAGTTGAATCGGGTGACAGTGAAGAACAAATATCCTATACCGAGGATCGACGATTTATTTGACCGGTTGCATGGTTCGACCTATTTCTTGAAGATTGATTTACGTTCCAGTTATCACCAGTTGCTAGTGCGGGCGAAGGATATTCCTAAGACGACGTTTCGTACTCGTTATGGCCATTATGAGTTCGTGGTCATGCCATTCGGCATGGCGAATGCTCCAGCTACGTTCGTGGATCTCATTGATCGTATTTTTCACATCCATCTTGATGGGTTTGTTGTGGTCTTTGTTGATGACCTTCTTATCTATTCGGCTTCTGAGGAGGAGCACCAGATTCATCTTCGGGTTGTGCTAGAATTGCTGTGAGAGCATCATCTTTATGCCAAACTTAGCAAATGTGAGTTTTGGCTTCCGGAGGTAAAGTTCCTTGGTCATGTTGTTTCGCAAGGTGGAGTTTCTGTTGACCTGAGCAAGATCGACGCCGTTTCTTTGTGGCTGCGTCCCCAGAGTGTCTTTGATGTTCACATTTTTCTTGGACTTGCGGGTTATTATCGGCGATTCGTTCTAGACTTCTCTTGACTGGCGGGACCTATGACTCGCCTGACCCGGAAGGGTATTCCGTTTTCTTGGGATGAAGATTGTGAGATGGCTTTTGAGGAGTTGAAGCAGCGACTGACTTCAGCATCTATCCTTATTGTTCCAGAGCGAGGAGTTGGTTATTCGGTCTACTGTGATGCTTCACACGATGGCTTAGGGTGTGTGTTGATCCAAGGGGTAAGGTTGTTGCTTATGGCTCATGGCAGTTGAAGACGTACGAGCATAATTATCCGACTCACGATTTGGAGTTAGCGGCGATTGTCTTTGCTTTGAAGATGTGGTAGTGTTTGTTTCCAGATGCCTTACTTGTCAGCAAGTAAAGGTCGAGCATCAGTGACCAGCAGGTCTACTTCAGCCATTGCCGATTGCAGAGTGGAAATGGGAACATGTGACGATGGACTTTGCTTCAGGCTTTCCGAGATCACCTAGTGGGTAGGATGCCATATGGATTATCGTTGACCGACTGACAAAGACGGTGTACTTTCTTCCTATTCGTGTTGCTCAGTCCGTGGATTCCTTGAGCCGATTGTACATCAGTGAGATCATTCGACTTCACATCGTGCCATCATCTATTGTATCTGATCGAGATCCCCGTTTTACTTCTTGTTTTTGGAAGAACTTGCAGGCTTCACTTGGTTCGAAGCTTATGTTCAGCACAAGTTTTCACCCTCAGACTGACGGGCAGTCCGAGCTAAATCAAAACCATCTGTCAGAGATTGCTTACGGCCCAGAGTCGGTACAAGAGTTATGCGGATCAACGTCGCACTCCTTTGTCTTTCGTGGTTGGTGACCACGTTTTCTTGAAAGTTCCACCTCGTCGCGGTAGTTCACGGTTCGGAAAGCAGGGAAAGTTGACTCCACGCTACATTGGGCCATTCGATATTATTGAGAAGATTGGAGAAGTTGCATATAGACTCGCTTTGCCGTTGAACATTTCTAATGTTCACGATGTGTTCCATGTTTCCATGTTACGGAAGTATGAGCAGGACCCATCACATATCATAGATTGGTCAAACGTTGAGTTAGAAGCCGATGTATCCTATAAAGAGAGGCCGATTTGTATCTTTGATTCACGAGAGCAAGTGTTGCGGGGCAAGACCATTCCATTATTAAAAGTCTTGTGGAGTAACCACGGGGTTGAGGAAGCCACTTGGGAGCGAGAGGATGAAATTCGTGCAAAATTTCTAGATTTGTTTTGATTGTTTGTATCGACTAGTACTTGTTCTTGTATTTTCGTACTCCCACCGTAGTAAATTTAGGGGACGAAATTCTTTTAAGGTGGTTGAGATGTAACGACTCGAATTTATATAACACTTTTCCGGATTAAATTCGTGTCTCAAATTGATTTTTAGATACCAAATTCCTTCTTCGATTTGTCTACGTCTTGAGAATATGATCCCGGGATACTTTTAAATCTTTATGCATTGTTTGACTTGAGTTCGGGACATTTTGGGGTGGTTCGGAACCCTTGTTTCTGTTATTTTTCTAGTTTTGGTGCAGTTGCACCGGTGCAGGATGGGTGTGCACTGGTACATGAGGATTTTTGGTGCTACTGTTCAGTTTTGGAGCAGTTGCACCGGTGCAGGTGAGATGTGCACCGGTGTAGGGAAGTTATGAAGCTATTACTCAAAATGTTGGAACAGTTGCACCGGTGTAGCTGATATGTGCACCGGTGCAGCTTGTGTTGTGAACCTTCTACTCGATTATTTAAGCAGTTGCATTGGTGCAGCCAAGGCTTGTACCGGTGCAGAGTGGGTTTGCATCGGTGCAGCATTGCTGTGCACCGGTGCAGAGGCTGTCTGGCAGACCTCATTAAGGGAAATCTTTCCATTTCATCTTAGGGGTTATATATCATTGGGAGCCCGATTTCTATCATTCCCACTCTTCTTCTACCTCTCTCTAACCCTATTCTCTCAATCTCTCTCGCCCTCCATTGTTGCCCAAGCTAGGAGCTTGAAAACCAAGGCTCTAGGAAGCTCAAATCAAGAAATGCAAAGAAGAAACGTTGATCCTTGCGACACGATCTATCCGGGACACCCGTTGTTTTCTTCATTCCTTCAAAATCCAAAGTTAGGGTTTTATCAAAGCTTCTCTAAAATAGGATCTATCTATCTCTAACATTGTTTATGTTTGTGCCTCCCATCCTTTGTTCTTGAAATTTCATTATTTTGGGTAAATTTCGTAGGAAGAACGTTTGATTGAAATCGATATAGGGTGACTCATGTATTGATGAAATTGATGGGTTGTAGGAAGTCCCTAAGGTCATATCTAACTCATACTATGTTCAATTTCATATTGCAATCACCCACGAGAAAATCCTAAATTCACATAAACCCTAGTTTGGGAAAATTGGGGGCTTTAATCTAAATGACCTTGGATATCTAAATTGACTTTGGAAATGGGCAATTGGGTGAGAAACAATCTAAACAGATGGGGTTTCGACTTAGGTCGTATTTAAAAAAAATTGACGCGCGTTGGTCACGTCGCAGGTTACTATCTCACATGTATGATCAATCTCGCAAATGATACACTTGTCACCTCGACGATATACAGGTTATATTGACGTGTTATCCGGGACTGTGCCTTGTTCAGAAACCTCCCCGATATACACTTATTACATTGACGTACTATGCGGGACTCTGCCTTATTTAGGGGCCTCCCAGACACCGTGACTATGATATGGGATTTGATACTTGATACGGGGCACCTTGTTCAGGGGTCCTGGGATGGTCGCTCCATCCACGACATTGTGCATAATGGGGGCATCGTAAGCCCTCCCAACGTTATTGGGAAAGCTGGAGAGGGTTGGTTAGTGAGTTGACGAGCTGCTAACCGAGCCTTGCCTTATCTACGTCACTACGATTGAAGAATTAAGGGTTCCTTTGTTTCATGATCCATTTGACACTGTAATTATATCGAACGCCTTGTCTAGGGGTTCCGGAAGTTGATACTAAGAGTGCCTTGCCTAGGGATCCTATCTTAACACTTTACGTTAGAATGCCTTGACTAGGGATTCTCTTATTTGATACGACACACAACACGGAACAATGTGAACTTAACCAAGGATTGGATGACATTAAATGAATAACTACGTCGTATGGTTACGGACTCTTGATTAGTTGTCCTTTGCATTTCAATGGCTACCTATTGTGGACTCTTGTTTATATGTTCATCGTAACGTTTTATCTCACCTATATGTTGTAGGCTCCTGTCTAGCGGCCCCTTGGAAGTTATTCATCGATTCAAGTGGAACGGTGTCTTGTTCTTATGTCGACTCTTGTCTTGGAGTCTTTTGCACCTCTACTTACTTAGGTTGGCTTGATATGTCACCATGTCTTTAGTGGAATCATTTGCCTTGCATTGCATAGCTCTTTCATGTTGATATCTCTTATACAGTTCACACACTCGTCATGCCAAGTATAAATGATGTTATTTATAGATATTTCCTACTTTGGCGTGACACACCCTCTATTTTTAACTCCACAGGTAAGGACCCGATTTTAGAAGATCTTGGAGCACTTTAATGTTTGGGCTCTTGGAAGACTTGTGTATTTTCATTTATTTTCAAAATAGCTCTTGGGGTTGTAATAGAAGTAGTGGTTTCTAATAACTAGATTTCTCTTGCTACTTCCCTCTCTCTTCTATGTGTTGCATTTTATGTTCATTTCCGCATTCACTATCGGATTTTCTTGTGTACGTGTGATGTGATGTTTTGGTAATTAAACTTGTTTGAAATTGTGATGACTCATGTTGTTTCCCCATTCATTAAATGATTAAAAAATGGTTTGAAAATCTGGGGCGTGACAATGTTGAGTTGGGAAATCACAAGAGGTCCTTGGAACTTGGGACACCATATGTTTAGTGATGTTGCTAATTGGGCATTGATAAGGGAAGTGGTTGTCTAAGTCCCTCCCTTCATATTTTGATAGACTTGGGCATTCCTGTCACGCCCCAGATTTTTAAACCATTTTTTTGAAAACAATTTAAATAAAAGCAGGGGAAAACATTAATTGTAGTATCTACACATTCTATTCTGTTCTTATTATATTCCAAGATGCAAGTGATACAATATCCAAGAAAAGCGGAAGACTACAAATGCCGTACACGGCTATAACAGTGTAGAACTACAAAGTGAAGTGCTGTGAGGGTCCATCTCACCCTCGGGAGATAACAGAAGGAAAGGAAAGAGCTGCACAACTGAAGAACCCTGCAATTACCTCAAAATCCAGCGTCTGACTAAGATCCAGATCCAAGCATCCTCCTAGTCCCTGCAACAACCTGTGGGGGGGGGGACCACGAAGGTCTGAGCAAACCACGGGCTCAATAGATAAACTCCTGACCACTACCAAACATTCACGGATGGTGCATGCCTAGGAGAGGTCAGCACAAGTAGAAGCTGTAAAGGAAAAGCAGTAGTAGCGGACAACACAAGTAGTAAAATGGTAGAGAAAGAAAGAGAGAGAAACACAAAGTAGTAAAAGCGACCGAACTACAAATCTGCCAACTAACCTCCTCAAGTGCACAGGAAGCAATAGTGTCGAGCCTAATGGCTAATCCAACACTCTCTCTCTAATTGTCACAACCAACTCTCTACTAAAAGGAAACAACCTAGGGAGCCATTAAGAATCTACGCAGCGCGTATATGGGTAACCGTAGAACACACCACTCCCAAGCCTCGCCATCTATCCATAGAGTTAATTTCTTAACTTACATATTCTATTAAGGCTTAAGATGTTCACTTACTTGCTTTCTTTTGTGCAATTCACATCTTACTTTGGTACACTTTCTTTTAA
>NMUG010004899.1:0-13515 GCA_002855965.1 Monotropa hypopitys | reverse complement strand
TTAAGTAGCCAATTTAATATTTTCAATGTTGAATCCCATTTGCCCCAATTTTTTTAATAGAATCGAAATTACGGTTTTCAATACAAATTTGGGGCTTTTGATTCAAACATGGAGAATATGAAATTGAAGCTAGGGGAAGGCCATACACAGCACCAATGGAGTCCTAGACTCAACACATACATACTTTGAAACCCCAGGAAACCCTAGACATGCATCAATATAGATTTGTATATAAAAGAGAGAGAGAGAGAGAGAGAGAAAACCTAGAACATATATAAGCATAGGGTTAGATTCACTCTACCTCTTGAGAGCAAAAGCACAACTCTAGATGACAGTTCTTTAGATAATCCCCGTAGATATGCCCACCAATGCATAGAGGAAGGCTGGGGGAACAACATTTTCTGAAGGGTTTTCCTCCAAAAACGTTCAAACTTGGAGAGTAATGGGGGAGAGATGACAATTGGCTGAGAGAAGTGAGAGAGAGAGGGAGTGTGCGGCTACTTTGGGATTGTTTTAGAGTGATATGTGTGTAGGGTTTGAGTAAAGGAACATATATATATATAACCCCAAATATCTAATCTGAAATTTCCCTTAATGAGCTACATATCGATATACAAATCATGTATATCGATATGCAATCCATACGGGAGAAGGCTAGAAAACAATGCATATCGATATGCACCTTAGGTGTATATCGAAATGCCTCCCTTACAAATCTGCCCAGAGGGCCAATATTTCGATATACCCCAAAAGGGTATATCGAAATGCAATGCTAAGAGGATGGACCAGAAGGGTGTATTTCAATATAACCCCTAAATGGTATATCGAAATACGGCTTAAGGAAAAAGGACCAGAGGAATCTCATATCGATATGCACCTATGTGCATATCGTAATACCATCATTTCGATATAAAGCCAAGAGAATACATTTCGATATACACCCATGTGTATATCAAAATATAACAGAAGGAAAAGGGGACATAGGGGTCAGTATATCGAAATACACTTGGAGTGTATTTCGATATACATACTCACTGGAGGAAATCAACAAAGAGGCATTTTGATATGCAATCCCATTGCATGTTGAAATGACATGCTGGCCTCCCAATCCCAGCACTATATATCTAAATACAAGTGGGATGGGGTTTACACATATATCGAAATAGTGGGGGATTTTGGGAGAATCTAATCACTTGAAATGTGATTGCCAAACACTCGTGGCAATCACCCGAA
Source organism: Monotropa hypopitys (assembly GCA_002855965.1). Lineage (NCBI taxonomy): Eukaryota > Viridiplantae > Streptophyta > Magnoliopsida > Ericales > Ericaceae > Monotropa > Monotropa hypopitys. The sequence continues at coordinate 12,282 of NMUG010004899.1, read as the reverse complement.
CATCCATAAATACATTAAATTCCTATATCGAGCATACCAAACTCCTCGTGATTCAACAATCACCTCGGGGAGGTCTGGGAATCTATAATTCAAGAATGAAATAGATTTTCAATCAACTGGAGGGAATATTAATTCAAAGGAATTAATAAAGGATTTCTCCGAACAAGAATTTAAAGGAATTTAAAAAAATATTCCTAAAGATAATTAAAAATAACGGGAAATTATATTAATAATATTTGAACCATTATAATCCATCCTCTTTAAAGGAATTTCATCCTCGAAATTGACTAGATCGAATAAACGAAGATACAACAAGATGAACAAAAAGAATACACTAGGAATCGAATAATTCCTGATATTGTTCTCGAATTTTACTTTCTCGCTCCCAAGTTGCTTCCTCGATATAATAATTTTTCCAAAGAACTTTGACGAGAGGAATAGTCTTTCTCCGCAAGACTTTTTCTTTCGAATCTAAAATACGAACGGGTCGTTCCTCATAAAAACATCGACCTCCAATGCAATAGATGACCAATCCAAGACATGAGAAGGATCGGGATAGTACTTACGGAGCATAGAAATATAGAACACATCATGAACGCTTGAGATTTGATAAGGAAATGCCGAATGATAAATCACTTATCCTATCCTTTCAATAACGTCAAAGGACCCGATAAAACGAGACACTAACTTGCCCTTTTTTCCATAACGAGTGGTTCCATGACGAGGCGATACCTTCAAGAAAACATGATCACCAACCTCAAAAGATAAGGGACACGATGGTTGTCCACATAACTCTTATTACGGTTTTGAGCGGTCAACAAACATTGGCAGATCAACTTAACTTGCTCGGTGGTCTGCTCAATGGCTTCAGTACCCATAGCTACAACATCCCTGATATCAAACCAACAAACATGTGACCATCATGGACTTCCGTACAATGCTTCGAAAGGCTCCATTCCAGTAATTGATTGATAGCTATTGTTACCCCAATTGCCTTGATAGTCTAATACGCAGGCACATAGCATATCTTCCAAGGTTTGGATGGTCTATTCCGACAATCCTTCAGTTTGAGAATGAAAAGCCATACTAAAATGAAGTTCAGTGCCAAATGATTTCTGCAAGATCTTCCAAAAATGAGAAATAAAGCGAGGGTCACAATCGGATACAATAGACAACGGTCTTCCATGGAAATGGATAATATCATGAATATATAATCGGTTCAAAGAATCAACGGACTAAGAAACACAAATAGGTAGAAAGTGGGCCGACTTTATCAATCTATCGACGACAACCAAAATAGCATCCTTACCATCTTGCAATCCTGGTAAACCAAAAACAAAATCCATCGTGACATGTTCCCATTTCCACTCCGGAATGGGAACGACTGAAGTGTATCTGCCAGACGCTGATGTTCGGCATTAACTTGCTGGAAAACGAGACATCGCCTAACAAAATTTGCAATGTCGTTCTTCATTCTGGACCACCAGAAATATTGCCGCAAGTTATGGTACATCTTATTCCTTCCCGGATGAACTACAAAAGGGGAATGATGAAATTCAAGAAGAATTTCCTATCGGCACAGCAAAGGAAAAAATAACTTTCCTTGATAACGAATGCTCAGATCTTCAAATACTGCCCAATCTTGAGATGTCCCACCATCAAGAAATCTAGAACGCATGATTGTCGTTTCTTCATTACTGATTTGTGTTTCCATAACTTTCTAAGATAATAAGAAATGAACTGTCATGTTGCACAAAGTGACATTTTCTACAACTTTTTCGGCATGATGCACAAACTCTCTCAAGTCTTCCATGCACTTCCAGTTATGGATGGCTAGGCTAGCCAAGTGACAGGATCGTCGTCTCAACGCATCGGCAACCGCCTTACCCAAATGATAGTGCAACTCAAAATTATAATCCTCGAGATGTTCCATCCATCGATGCTGATGCATATTAAGTTCCTTCTACATAAACAAGTACTTGAGGCTCTTGTGGTCAGAGAAAACCTCGAATTAATCACCATAGAGATAATTCCTCCAACTTTTCAATTCAAAAATCACCACTTCAAGCTCCAAATTGTGCGTTAGATAGTTCTTCTCGTGAAGTTTCAACTAGCGAGATCCATATGCAATGACTTTACCCACTTGCATCAACACACAACCCAAACCATCGTGCGAAGCATTTCCATAGATGGTATAACCAATACCTCTTTAGGGAACAATAAGAATGGGAGATGAAGTTAACCATCTTTTTAACTCCTCAAAATCAGTTTCACATGCGTCATCCCAAATAAAACGGATATCCTTATGCGTAAGACGAGTCATATGAGTTGCAAGATATAAAAAGTCAAGGACAAAGCGCCGATAATAGCCCATAAGACCAAGGAAGCTACGGACTTCGAACACATTAGATGGCCTCGACCAAGAAAGAATAGCCTCAATTTTGATTGGATCAACAGAAATACCCTCTTGAGACACAATATGTCCCAATAACTTTACTTCAGGAAGCCAAAACTTGCACTTAATAAGTTTGGCATACATCTAATTTTCTCTCAAAAGGCCAAGAACGACACGAAGATGAGCCTGATGCTCTTCCACTGAAGCAGAATAACTAAGAATGTCATCCACGAAGACCACCACAAACTGGTCTAGGAATGGCTGGAAGACACGGGTCATAAGATCCATGAAAGTAGTCGGAGCATTGGTTATCCCAAACGGCATTACGACAAACTCAAAGTGGCCATAGCGAGTGCAAAAAGCAGTCTTGGAGATATCTTTTTCCTAGATACATAACTGATGATAGCCGGACTGCAAATCTATTTTTGAGAAGCAAGTAGAATCTTGCAACTGATCGAAGAGGTCATCGATCCTGGGCATATGATAACGATTCTTGATAGTCACTCGGTTAAGCTTGCGATAATCAATACAAAGGCGGAGAGATTCATCCTTATTCTTGGCAAAGAGAGAAGGTGCTCCCCAAGGAAAAGAACTCAGACGGATGAATCCCAATTCAAATTATTCTTCAATCTGGGACTTCAATTCCCTTAATTCGGTCGGAGCAAAACGGTACGGTAGAATAGAAATCGGATTAGATCCATGAATATGATCGATAGAGAATTCCACTTCCTTTTCGGGAGGTAGACCATATAACTCCTATGGAAACACATCAGAGAAGTCACAGACAACAACCAATAACTCTTGACACTGGAAGACATCATCATCCAAGGCCAAGATGGTGAGCATACAACAGATGGAGCCATGCTCCTTGGGATCATAAAAAACTATTTTGATGGGATCCCGACAATTCGCTAAGAAATAGAAGTAGTCTCCCTTTGGAGCTTGGATAAGAACTCGATGATAGAAATAGTTGATGTTGGCATGGTGAGTGGATAACCTATCCATGCCCAATATAACATCAAACCCAGAAAATTCAACACTATAAGATCAAAAGAAAAGGGTCGATTGGCGATTGTCATCTTGCACTGACGACAGAAATAGTTCAAAGGGATACGACCTCCAACAGGCGATTCCACTAATATAGGTGGATCAAATATTTCCAACTTTAATCCCAAAGCAGATGCAAATGAAAATGCCAAAAAAGAATGTGATGCACCTGAGTCAATGAGAATAGATGCCTAAGAGTTATAGACAAGAATATTACCGCGAACCACAAATGCATCTGGATGCTGAACACAAGGATGAGGAGCAACAGAAAGAACAACATAAACTCAACCCTGGGTCATCAACCACGCCCTGCACTTCTGCGTTGGCCTGACGACTGCCCTGGTTCCGAAAGACCCTTTCTGTCAAATCTAGAGCCCTGGTTAGAAGAAACCAGAGCTATCTGAAACTGTTGCTGCTGGAATGACTGAACATGGTGGGGCTGCTGAACACACCCCGCCTCACTACGCTCAATACCCTTGGAAGAACAAAATTTGGAGATGTGACCGGGTTGGCCACACTTATAACAAGTGACCTAAGGGCATTCAATATAGAGGTGTCCATGCTGATTACACTTATGGCACACAATTTGTGCCCGAAAAGAGATGATTGGATGTCTAAGATTGACATGTTGCTTCTGTCCTTTGGAGAAACGTGATTGCTCATATTGCCTCTTCTTTCCAAAATTACCAGAAGAACCACTAGAGCCGAAAGACTGGCCTTCAGGTTCCAAAGCTTTTACTTCTCTGGATGGTTCCCTCTTTGATTCAATAAGTCGGGCATATTCAACCATATTGGAAAAGATAAGACGCTGAATGGAAGGATGAAGACCTTGCTCAAATCTCTTGCACTTCTTTTCTTTTAAATTAACCCAATCCTAGGCAAACGTAGACAACGACTGGAATTTAACGGCATACTGCGTCACAGACATAGCTCCTTGCTCGAGCTTCTCAAATTACTCACGGAGACTATCATGGAAGGATTCTGGAAAATACTGGCTTTTAAAGATGGTTTCAAAATTAGCCCAAGACATGGATTCAAAGGGTCAATGATAGCTTGAGGATTTGCACCGGTAAGAACCCGAAGAGAATACCTTCTAGCTTCAACAATTGAGGTCCACCATGCATTTGCTTCCCCAACAAGTTGGTACGAAGCAAGTGAGAGGAGAACCTTATTCTCAGAAATTTCAAGGATTTCGAAGACCATGCGGATCTCCGTCATCCAATGACTTTCCTTAATCGGATCGCCTTCACCATTGGACTTTGGCGGATCCATTCTACGAAACTCTCAAAGAGCTTTAGAAATACGACTGGGAGCATTCTCTCTAGACACATCGACCTCTCGACTGGCCTCAACCACATCTGTTGTTATCTCCCGAATAAACTGACTAGCATTTGCCATCCCTCCGGGAATAACCCTTTTAGGTTGGGCAATGCCTGAGAGATCCCTATACTGGGCATTAACTTCTTCACTAACTGTGTCGGGAATCAGAACTCCACGACGTCCACGTCCATGACCATGATGGTTAGACATATTTGTACAAGATAGAAAGAATGGAAATCATATTAACAAGGAGGTCTATATGATCAAGAATAAGTCACCAAGGACAATCACTAGACTAAGTTGAAACACCGACCAAGACTCGTGAGAGGAGCCAACAACCAGGAAATCTAAGAAGAACAACTCAACTACCACTAACAGACGCTCAAACACCCGAGACAGCCAAAGATAGGAAAGGACTCTAGAATAGGGCTTTATAAAATTGTTTGTTTCAAATTTCTGTATCGGTTCTCATGCAATATATGAAAGCACACAAGCACACAAGCACACAAGCACACAAGCACACAAGCACACATGCGTGATCATACGAAATATAATGCAGTAGTCGCACAATACAACCATCGAGACTAAGTGTCTCCCCAAAGTTCCTAATTTTCGAAACTAAAGCTCTGATACCAATTATAACGGACCCAGAATTTAAACCATTGTTTTTTGAAATGGTGTATTAGAGAAATTTAAATGAAATACTAAAATGTAAAACCACAATCATCACACACATGTCCACATCACATGTCAATCACAGGCAGGAAAGTAAAGGAGTTTAAATCTAGTTATTACAGACCCGGATACTACTAAATAAATAAAGTGCGGAAATGAAATAAAAGGTGCATTGCAAGTAAATGTCTTCAAAGTCTTCCAATGCCTCGAAATTTGACTCCAAGCTATATCACTGGGTCTGTCACGACCCAATCATACATGAGCCATGACCGGCCAACAAGCAAGCTCGTTAAAGTCTCTATTAAATGAGTTTAGGGATTCATCGAATAATTTCAAATTAAATAATAGCAGAAAGCATGAAATAAAAACCTAGAGAGTGCATCACTAGCAATTACCCATATTTCATTAATAATCTTGGAGATACAATAAAGGGGCCCCATGGGCTGATACATGAAATGACAAGATAGAATTATAATCCCAAGCTCCTATGGCTGTTCCTTATAACCTGAATAAGGATTTTAGAAAATGTATAAGCTATAAAGCTAGAGTGAATACAATACATGCTAAAATTACTAGTTTCATGGACAACCAAACTTTCCTTGCGAGTAAATCATTTCAGATAATCATAGTATGAGTGGCTCAATAGCCTCAAGAGTAGTATCATTGACCTTTCAGGCCATATCAAATTTCGGCATCTTTCACGCATGAACCTGTAACAAGTGTATATTGATTGCTTTGGGTATTCTACCCGAGATGTAGGACTGTCCACCAGTCTATCAAGAAAACCAATTACAGCCTCCACGATACCAGAATAAGGGGGAGTTACCCCGCAATATGCATAGTGGTATGATATCATCCGAATGACCATCAGGTTTGGTCCCATCCTTATATCTCATCCCTGCATGCATGGTATCTGACCCTGCCCTCAGCACCGAGCTCTTATCCATTTATGACCGTATTCTATGGTCATGTCATGTCCATGACGATAATCATATAAAACATTTCTATATTTGTTTGTCCATGTATAAAAGAAGTATTTCACATGCTCTTCTCTTTTATTTGCAAAGGTGATAACATAATAGGTTTTCGGGCTCAATAGCCATAACAATACTTTGTAAAAAGGAGTGAGCAAGTAAGAAAAAATGCGAGTAAGGCATGTAAAGAGTCACATTTTATTTAGGTTGATGTCTTCCCGAACTTCTCTTTAAATCTGCCATAACAATATAATGATTTAGTATTCTTAAACTTACTGCCAAACTACTGAGGTTACTGTCGAGCTGAGCTACCGGACCAAGGTGGCCGGGCTACTCTTGGCCTGTTGGCCGAGCTACTGGATAACACAAGTGACCGAAGGACTTACTGGTTATGTTAAATGTGTTCTGCCGAGCACTGGCCCATTAGTGCCGAGCTGCTCTGGTCCGAGAAGTAAGCCTGCCAAACTGGCAGTTCTGCCGAACAGCCAAACAATACTTCTGGTAGACTATGGCAGTACGGGAAAAGGTGCTCCGGGCACTAAGACTAGTCGAAAAGGTTGATGAGGTGGTCATAAGGCTTCAAGGCTAAATGCCCGAGCTACTGGCTTTATAGCTGAGCTGAGATAACAAAAGAACGGTCAGTCCTCTTGTCGAGCACTGGTGCTCCAGCGAGTGGGAGGTCAGAAATGCTACGAAAATGGTCAGAGGTGTTCTGGAATGGTTCGGTTGTGTTTGCCGAGCTGAAGTGAGTTCAGCCGGAGGGTCAAAAGGGGTTGTCTGGCTATTTGGCCAAGTGTCGAACACTGGAATATTGCCGAGCTGAAACACAAGGGTCTGTGTTGCTTCGGCTTAGCCAGAGGGAAGGCTGTCGAGCTGATAACAGTGCATCCAATCCTTTGGTGGACTTGCCGAACAGAACCAAAGACATAAAGGATTTATAATCGAAGGGCTAAGTGGTTAACTGAGTTAGGCTTCTAGTCTACCAAATGGTTGCCGAGTTGAGGTCTGTCCGGAGAGTGATGGTCCAGGCAGTGGAAGTCTTCTGGGTTGGATCAATGATCTGGAGGTTTAAGGAAAAGTTGTTTTGAAGGGATAGGGCTGGTTTGGCAAGTATACTGGAGGTTGGGTAGGTCTTCCAAACAACTAAGTGTCCAGAGCTCAGAGTTTCTCTCACTAGAACTTGAATGCACAGAAGGGATTTGGTAGGACTTGAATGCTTCATAATGGATGTTTATATAAGAATCCGGAGGGGTTGGTGCATTAATGACTCGACTAGACCCTTCATTAATCCAACCTAACTAATCAGAGACTTGTCCAATTCGGGTCAGATCTGAGCTCTGACATGCCAGTCTGAAAAATGTGACGTGTTGTCCCATCAGTTAGATGGCTAATCAGTCCGGATGGTACCTGACCCTACAGCTCGGCAGAGCTATTTCCGCACAACTGGCATCCAGGTCTGGGCTGGGCCCGTCGACTGGGCCAAACTAGGCTGGTCTAGCCTGCCTCCTTTCGGTTGGGTCTACCTTCTTGGGCTTCCTAGCTTGATTTTTTTACATTTAAGCTTCAAATGAACTATTTGGTTTGTGTTGTACTTTTAAATCTAAAACCAAGCCCAAAATGACTTTAATTAAATATTAGATCACTTACAAGATATTCTATTTAATTTATTTATTTATTTATTAAAACTGTAATTTGCGGGGCAGGGTCTCACATCCTCCCCTACTTAAAAGAAGTTTGGCCCCCAATCTTAAAGTAACCTATAGATAAGAATTGATGAAATAAAAATTACCTTACTCGAATAGTTCTGGGTACTTCCGGCGCATATCATCTTCCTTCTCCCATGTCACCTCGCTCCCTGATTGATTTTCCCACCAGACTTTGACTAAAGGAATCACCTTACTTCGGAGATTCTTCTCTCAACGATCTAGAATCTTTACCGTCTTTTCCTCATAAGATAAATTTCTCTCAATCTCAATCATTGGTTGCTTTAGAACATGCGATGGATCTGCTATATATTTGCGGAGCATAGAGACGTGAAAAACATCATGCACATTGGATAATTCCGGTGTTAGGACTAAACGGTAGGTGAGCAGACCGATTCTTTCAAGAATCTCGAATAGGCCAACAAATCGAGGATTCAACTTTCCTCGTTTTTCAAATCTGACGACACCCTTCAGTTGGCTTTCTTGGAATGATACTGGATGTTGAGATCATAGTCCTTCATTAGCTCCAATCATCTTCTCTGCCTCATATTTAGCTCCTTCTGAGTAAAGAGGTAATTCAAACTCTAATGGTCGGTGAATAAGTTGTAGGTGACTCCATAGAGATAGTGACGCCAAATTTTTAAAGCAAAAACTACTGCGGCAAGCTCCAAATCATGAGTTGGGTAGTTCTTCTCGTGAGGCTTCAGTTGTAAGGAGGCGTAAGTAATAACTTGACTTTGCTGCATCAGAACACATCCGAGTCCTCTAAGTGAAGCATCGCAGTAGACTTCAAAGTCTTTTCCTTCTTGGGGAAGTATAAGAATAGGTGCCGTCGTGAGTCACTTCTTTAGCTCTAGAAAACATTATTCTCTTATTTCCGTCCACTTGAAAGGTTCTCCATTCTTTGTCAACTCCGTCATTGGGGTTGCAATCTTTGAAAAGTCCTTGATGAATCTTCAATAGTAGCTGGCGAGTCCAATGAAACTTCGAACTTCAGTTACTGAGGTTGATTTAGGCCATTCCTGGATTGCTCCTATCTTCTAAGGGTCCACTTAAATTCCACGTTCGTCGATGATATGCCCAAGAAATTAAATCTTCGTGAGCTAGAACTCACATTTGCTGAACTTGGCATAAAGTTCCCTCTCCTTCAGAGTCTGCAAGATGATTGACAGGTGCTTCGCATGTTGTTCTTCATTCTTAGAGTAGATGAGGATATCATTAATGAATATGATCACGAAGTCAACAAGATAGTTGATGAAGATCCGGTTCATCAGGTCCATAAACGCTGCAGGTGCATTGGTGACGCCAAATGGCATGACTAAAAACTCGAAATGCCCATACCTGGTGTGAAAAGATGTCTTCTCCACGTCTTCTACTTTGACTTTGAGCTGGTGATATCCTGAGCGAAGGTCGATCTTCGAGAATACTTTGGCTCCTTGTAGTTGATCAAATAGGTCGTGAATTCTTGGAAATGGATACTTATTTTTGATGGTGACCTTATTCAGCTCCCAGTAGTCGGTGCAGAGCCGCATCGTTCTATCCTTCTTCTTTCCAAGTAAAACTGGTGCTCCTCATGGCGATGAGCTTGGTCGGATGAAATCTTTATCAACTAAGTCTTGAAGTTGCGCCTTTAATTCCTTTAATTCTACAAGTGCCATTCGATACAGTGCTTTAGATATTGGTTGGCTTCCTGGGATAGTTTCGATACTAAACTCCAGCTCTCGATCAATGTGTATTCTTGACAAGTCTTTGGGGAAAACTTCGGAAAAATCACGAACTATTGGGATATCCATTATCGAATGAGAGTTTGGTGTTGTAGATAGAATGCTACAGAGATAACCTCGACATCCTTTCTGCAAAAGTTGACGAGCATGCGCCATGGACACAAAACATGGGGGTGAAGTGACCCATTCTCCTTGGAGCTTGGCTTCTTCCTCTTCGATTTCTACAAAGACTATACACTTCCTTGCGCAATCTATCTTGGCTTTGAATCGGGATAACCAATCCATTCCAATGATATCATCAAAATGAGACATGGTTAGAGGGATTAGGTCGATTAGGGTACATGCTTCTCTCATGGAAACGTCGTAATGTTTAAAGACGGGTGAACATACGACTCTCTTACGGGACACGAGCAAGTCGTATTCCAAAGGTTCAAGATTTTTGTCGATATTTGATGAGTGAGATTTCGAAATGAAAGAATGAGTAGAACCTGAATCGAATAGGGCATAAGTAGGGACTCCATAGATAAGAATTCTACCTGCCACAACGGCTTCATCATTTCGTAGATCTCTGGGGACTAGGGCGAAAGCGCTTCCCTTCCTCTGGTTGCGGTTGTCTTGCTGGTTATTTATTGGTGCTCCCATAAGTATCACATTTGATCCCGTTGCCGGTCTTGGACAATCCTTCTGATAATGGCCCTCCTGACCACAACCGAAACACACTAGGGGTCTGTTTCCCCCGCCTTGGTTTCCCGGTCTTCTTTGATCATTCCTCCTCTCTCCATAGTTCTTTCTCTTCTGTGGACCAGTCCTTCCAGGCTTTTGGTTTTGCCTTTTCCTCTCTTGATAGCGTCTTGTATCTTCCACATCCTACTCCACCAATAAGGCTTGATCTAGAACATCAGTGTAAATGGATCGTTGAAGGGGTCGAACTACCTTTCGAATTTCCGACTTTAATCCATCTTCAAATCGCCATGCATTCATCTCCTCTAATGCTACTAGGTAAGGGGCATAAGCTTCCAGATTTGTAAACTCAGTCTCGTAAGCAGCCACCGTGGTGATTCCCCATTGTTCAAGATGCTCAAACTCCATCCTTTTTGCCATTCACATTGCCCTTGGCATGAACTTCTCGCGAAGTACTTCAAGAAATCTCTCCCAATTCATCTCTGGTTCTGCGGCATTCTTCAAATTCCACCACCGATTCGCCTCTCCTTCAAGAAGGTACGATCCAATCTCAACCTTCTGTTGGTCTAAACACCTCATCAATCGAATATTCTTCCCTAGGGTTGCAATCCACTCGTTTGCTCAGATAGGATCCAGTCTGCCTAGGAAAGTATGAGGGTTCATTTTCAAGAAATCCTTTACTACTACAAAGTTGGCCGCTTGCTCGACCAAGTCGACCAATGCTTCGTCCTCGAGATTTGGTGGCTCGTCCACGGGTCCTTCTTGGTTGAAATACTGGTGGATCATCTCCTGCTGAGTTTGAACGGTTCCGGCTAGCATCCTAACCATGTCGCGTAGATTTGCCACTTCATCGTTTTGCTGACCAATTCCTTGACCATTTGTGCGAGTGTTAACCATTCTTCTTTCGAAGAGATTTCACAGTTAGAAATATGGAAAAGAGTTTGATTAATTCATAATAGTTATAGTTTATCATAAGTAGACAGGCCAAAATTATAAGTGTGTCTGGGGCACACTCAACAAAATATTCCGGATAATAATAGAGTACTAAAATGCTACTCGCTATCCGAATCCCTCGGCCACTCGTAGGGTGGATAAACTCATTCCTTATGATCTATATCGATATCTTCCTCGTCTTCTTTCTCCTCATTCTCACTCGGGTCTTCTTCGTGGTCTTCCTCGGGATCATTCTCTAAATCGAGGTCTCACCCTTGGTTCTGCCACTCCATAGGTTCCTCTTCCTCTTCTTGTTCACACACTTCTTCATCTTCTGGTTGAACTTCATCATTATTTCCATACATGACGTAATTCCTTGCTCCTTCTATGAGATACTCAAACTTCTTATGTTGAATGGATGCTCTTGCTATTGCACAAGCCTGCTCCAACAGTCGTAGATGGTAGTTAATCATATCTCGGATTTCCTACTCTGAGTTATCTTTAAAACCTACCGCAACTCGGGCCACAAGATCTGAAGTAATCGTAACATAATCTGAGTGCACTTGTTCTTGAACGTCCTCGTTTACCACAAAGATTTCTTCTTCTTCCTCTTGTATCGCTGGAGGTGGTGCTACTTTGCAGTTGTCTTCCGAATCGTTGCTAGAATAATCACTACTACTGCTGCTAGACATAGCTAAAACACGTGTACATAGATATAGATAAGTCCATCTCCAAGGGTTAACAGATATTTCTAACGTAACTAGTGAGTGCCTTACTTCTAACTCTGAGTTTGTTCGAAGTCTGAAAACTCGTGCTCTAATACTACTGTT
>NMUG010004898.1:0-13515 GCA_002855965.1 Monotropa hypopitys | reverse complement strand
TATATATAGGGTCAAGTTCAATAGACCAACTAACTTATCAACGCGTTCAACAGAACGTGTTTTGGACGCAACTGTTATGATCCAAACCGTTCACAGTGTTCAAATTAATAAAATATTTGATCCTGCAAAAATTCAGCTCAATCAGATATTGATAAGTGCTTCATCCAAACAATTGCACAAAAAACTTGACAGGAAATGGTGTTACATACAACTGTTTGGATGAAACACTTATCTATATACGATTGAGCTGCATTTTTGCAGGATCATATATTTTATTAATTTCAACATCATGAACGGTTTGGATCATGACAGTTGTGCCCAAAAACACGTTCTGTTGAATGCATTGGTAAGACAATTGGTAAGTTAGTTGGTCCATAGAACGAGACATATATATATATATATATTGTTGTGGGGTCTGCATTCAAGTATTGAATCCAAGTAGCAAGAGGTGACAATGCTTCAACCTAACTGCACAAGGAGAAATCTTAGTCTACCAGCCAATGCTGTCGGTGGACTCTTTGATGACAAAGTCAGCAAGGTGGATAGATGGAGAACTTTGGCAGAGTTTAGGCTTAGAAACTCGCATACCTCGTTCTCAATACTCTTCTTGTATTTATAGTCACTTTGGCGTGTGGTCTGTATGCACTTCGGCGCGCGTGAAGCCCCTTTCTAACAACCTAGAGAAGGGTCCCTAACATGGGCGACTAACATGCAGGCGGCTAGACGACACCTTGACAATTATCGGACAGTGTGCATCCTGACATGTCGTCTGACATGTGCCGAAAGCGTAAGTTGTGGATCCCAAGGAAGATATCTCTGCAGTTGAGGTCACGCCTGTCGGGCCGACATGATGATCTTTTCTAGGTAGTGTCGAAGCTTCAGATACTTGCAGCCGAAGGGAGCAACGTGGAACTTAGGCCTTTGGTTGTATGCTCAGCGGTCTTCGTTTTGCACCAGGCTTTTCCTCTGCTGTTGGTGCTGACGTGGCACCTGACTAAACTGAGCTATCAGCCATAATTGTTTTGGCCCTCAACAATAGCCTCTCAACCCTGCTTTGGCTCCGATTGAAGGGAGACTGACTCAAGATGAGCCGAAGGGGGATAGTGTCGACACGAGATGGATCGTCATAATGAGATTTTCCTTGGGAACTGCACCCTGGTGTAACTGTCATTCTGGCATCTTCCACGTGTCAGCTCCTAATTGGCTGTGGAAGCTGGTAAGACGTCGCTTCACACGCGTCGGCTCAGTTCCCGATAAAGTCTGACACATATTAATGTTTGCCATGTGTTGTTATCTAATTGGTTGGCACTGCGGTCGATGCGATGTTTGACACATGTCGTTCACTTTTTCCTGCACCGCCTCCCATTCCCATTTAATGCTTGTCCATGTGGCACCTTGTGATTGGACAGTGCCTGAGCGGCCACATGGTTCGGTCGGTTTCGAAATTTGACCCCCTTCCCCTCTTATAAATACAACGAAGGGAGGAAATCTTTGAGCTCTCGCATCTCCTGCTGCTTTCTAGGCTTCTGACGCCCTTCTAATCAACTTCCTCCTCCCCGATTCAATCCTTTCCAGAATTGCCTTTGAAAAACCGGACAGGGTTGATTGCGACGTCACAATAGAACTAATATTCCTATCTTTTACCTATTACTGATTGTTAATTAATTTTTTCGTTTGATTAATTAATCTAAGCATGCATGAGGAATAATAAGAACATGAATCACAAAACACATAAAACCAGGATATACGTGGAAAACTCCAAAGTAGAGTAAAAACCACGGGAAGGAATCAAGCACTATAAGCTATAACTTACATAGCCAACAATTACAAGACAACATACGATGGTAAGACTCCACCTATACACCTCTAAGTTATTCTTGCCGAATCCACGTGTACCGCTCCGGTACTTGATCGACACTGCCGCGACTCCACGCACCTTCTGGTTGAACCCGTTGAATGCTTCAACTTAATCTCTTTGAAGTTGACGAAGAATGTTCTTTAGATATTCTAGCAATCCATATAATGCTTCAAAGACAAAACTCTTTTAATAGGTAATGATTTAATCATAAATCATTCTCTCAATAATCTCTCAAGAGCATTCCAAAATAAACCTCTCCAATATCTCTCTATAGAAGCTCTATAGGTCTCTAGAGGTCTGTCACATAAGAAACTCGTGCACAAGGCATATATAAGGATTTTCCCAAACCACTTTAGAAAACAGATAGTTTTATCACTCTGCTGCCAGTTTTGCTTGCACAAAACTTAAAGCTCGCTCGAGCAACTTCGTTTGCATGCTAATTTCGCCCGACCTTGTTCTGATTTCGCTTGAGCGACTTTAGGACGGGTCTGAACACATGTAAAGGCTTCTCTGAGTTATCTTATGATGTATTTTCATATCCTCTTCGACCCAAACCAATTTCTAACTATATACGACTCGATAAATAAAGAAAACAAAATATAATACATGACCGATTGATTTTCCTTCCACTTTCCTAAACAGACACTTCTATAAATAAAAATTACAACTCAATTAATTATATCTTGTCAATCATGAAATTGACAATATAGCAAAATACCAAGCCTATCGGATTTTGGATCCAACAGTCTTTATCTTCAGGTATTGATTTCCAACCCTAGCATGTTTTTTCACACTTACTTCACGACCGCGACCCCTTTAAGGGGTTGTTCTGGAGGCTAGGTCGTGGAACTTGGTATTTCCGGCCAACTCCCACGATGGTGCATCAATCGCACCACCAATATCCCCGTTGAACAGTCGCTTCTTTGTGCTTCGTGCCGAGCTAGCGTAGGGCTTGGACTACCTTCCCTCCCTTTGGTTAGGTTTTGTAGGCTGTTTTTCGTAATCCAGTATTTCTGCCGAAGTGGCAAAAATTGTTGCCGGACCAACTGATGAGTGCTTTTTATTCTAGGTTTGCTTGTCATGGCACCAAAGAAGCATTCTGAAAAATATAGACTGCTCCTCGACTTTGGCTCGTCGGTGAGGATGTTCCTGGAGAAATTTGCAATCTGAAACAATATGCAAGTATCCTGACTCCTACTGACGACCTGGTGTCGGGACTGGAGCATATCCACGTGCCAATCCTTGCCATTCTCGAGAGGGAGTACAATTTCCCCTCCATCCCTTTCTCTACTGATTCTTCTTCCAGCCCGACCTTACACCGTCACAAGTGACAATCAATGTTTTCAGAATTCTGATAGGAGTAGTGAATCTGAATGAAGCTCTAGAGCCCCCCGTCTTCGAGGATATCTTCGGTCACTACTCCCTTGGCTTCAACAAGAAGTCTCACAAGAACTACTTGAGGATATCTTTGGTCACTACTCCCTTGGCTTCAACAAGAAGTCTCACAAGAACTACATGAGCCGTCGACCAGACTGAGAAGGGATAATATCAGGCTTGTCGGACTCCGACAAGTATGCCAATGATTACCTGGTAATCTCTGGCTCCTTTGAGCTTGAATCTGCCGACTATCCGGTACCTTGGGAGCCTCGAACGCATGTTAAGCTGAATAGTTGCCTTGCTGAAGTCTTTCCCCTTACCTTGTTTTTTTTCTAAGCAAATTTTTTCCATCTTGCAGCTTTGCATAGAGTGCCGACACTCAAGAGGAATGCAAACTTGGTCAGAGTGAAGGAGGCTCTTGCACCTAACATCGAGAAGCGTTCCACGCCGTCTCTTATGGGCTACACTTCTTCATACACTTACACCCTAGAATCTCAGTCGACAGGTGAGGGAAGTTCGGTTGATGCCGGAGAAATAGAGGAAGTTGACCCATAAACAATGTCACGCTTACAATAAAAATCGAAGGACTTTGCTGCGGCGGCCAAGGGCATCGCTCCCTCCATCTCGATCGACAATCCAATCCATGCTGCTTCTACTGCCGAGCAGCTGTTTGAGACCCGCAAAAGCAAACGACTTCGGACGTCCGAAGTGGATGACGTCACCCCCTCCAGACCCTGCTGGTAGAGGGGGAGATATCGATGGGCTCTGGAAAAGAAGCCGAAGCCAGAGGGGGCAAGGTTGGCCCTACCCAAGATTGGATGTCAGATATTCTCTACAACGGGTTCATGCCGACATCCGTTGACAAGCGTGGCCGATAGCCCGTAGGTGGCTATGGCCTAGTTCAGGCCTTCTCTTTTCCAAAGGACATGGAAGCGTTGTCGGAAGGGGTGAAGGCTTGTTTTTTGTCGATGGTGTAGTCCCCTGGAGAGGCACAGTAGCATCTTTTGCTTTTATTGCCGTGCTTCTGTGTCATATCGATTGTTAGTGACTTTACCCTTTTGTTTGTTTTTCGGCAGACCATGTCCACCTCTATTGGCCTTGAAGAGAGGGCCAATGGCATACTTCGGAGCTACTCCCTCTGTCGAAAGAACGGTAAGGAAATCCTAGACAACCTTGAAGAGGCCTATAAGCAGATAGACATTATGAATAGTGATCTGAAGTCAGTCGGGGCGGCGCTGGATGATCGCTTTAATCAGACCGGTCATCTGAAGGAGACCGTAGCGAAGCTGATGGCAAAGAATGAGGCTCTGAAGAAGAAGGCTGCCCAGGCGGCCGAGCTGGAGGACAAAATTTTCAATCTTGGCTATGATGAGGCCGAGCGGGCATATGAGAGACAGGTTGCTGATGTTCGGGACTTTGCTTATAGGAACGCCTGGATCCTGGCTCTTCGGACTTCTGGCTGCAAGGATGTTCTTGCAATTATGCGTGTCATCCCCGATTTCGATGCTCTTCCGGCTCTGGCCTGTCTTGAAGCGCCACCTCCTCCGACAACTCCTTCTACTTCTTCGGCTGAAGCTGCTGCTGATATTCTGTCTGATCCGATCGATCCGGCCGACCCGGTTATGGTAGAGTAGGGCCTTTGTGTTTGTCTCGTGCCGACCTGTGGCCTGGACTTTCTTTGTATGTCAGCTTTGCCGACTTGATCAATGTACTTTTTTCTTTTATGAATCAAACTTTATTCGACCATCTTTCGTGTCAGTAATTTTTTTTTAGAAAATTCCCAAACTTTCAAGCCGTCCCTTCCCCCAACTGAGGGAGGGGTGCCGACACTAGGGACCCGACCTCAGTTCAGCGATCTTTATTTATTTCCCTCAAGATTTAGCTCGACAAACGTGTGGCCTCCCGACAATGCCACCGGAAGCCTACTAGGCCTTGGCAATGCCACCAAGTCTTGTTTGGCCATTCCACCAAACCGTCGGCAATATCACCAATAGGAGTGTTCATGCACAATTTAGAAAGAATTTGCAACTAGTTCGGCCTTCCGACAATGCCATCGGAAGCCTGCCAGACCTTGGCAATGCCACCAAGTCTTGTTTGGCCATACCGTCGATCCATCAGCAATACCACCGGTGGGAGGAGTGCACAATTTAAAGAGATTTAGCAACTAGTTCGGCAATACCACCGTTAAGAATATACAATTTGAAGAGAATTGGCAACTTTTATTAATGCTTGTCGGCCAATCTGCCAAATTACAAGATTGTTTGCGTTTACATTGAAGAATCCTCTAGTGATAATATCTTCTCAGGTTTGTGGCATTCCACTGCCTCAGTACAACAGTACCGTCTATTTTCTCTAGTCGGTAGGCTCCTGTTCCAACTTGACTCGTGATTCTGTACGATCCTTCTTAGTTAGGACCAGCTTTCCGTCAGAACTCTTCTTCTTGTTGCCGACGACCTTGCATAGTACTAGGTCGTTTTTTTTTGAATATCCTTGGCCGAACCGACCTATTAAATTTTTTTGCTACCCCTTGTTGGTAGACAGCTATCCAGATTCTTGTCAAGTCTCTTTTCTCTTCGGCCAAATCCAGGCCCTTCTCGATCACTGCACTGTTGGTTGCTTCATTGAAGACTTGAGTTCTGATCGTCGACAGTCCGACTTCGAGAGGAATCTTGACCTCCATACCGAAGGCTAATGAGAATGGGTTTTGTTCGGTTGAGCGCCTTGGGATTGTTCGGTAGGCCCAGAGTACACTGTGTAACTCTTCGGATCACCTTCCTTTGGCTGCTTGCAATCTCTTCTTTATTCTGCTCCGACAGTCTTGTTGGAGGCTTCGGCCTGGACATTCGCTGTGGATAGTGAGGAATGGAGTCGTAGAACCTGATCATGTGCTCGACACAGAATTTGGTAAAAAGCTCTCTTACGAATTGCGTGCCGTTGTCCGACACGAATGCATATGGAATGCTAAAGTGAGAGACAATGTTCCTCCAGGCGAAGCGTTTGACGTTTTTATCTTCAATTGTGACAAGTGGTCCGGCCTCAACCAATTTGGAGAAGTAGTTTGTGGCTGTTATGAGGAACTTAAATCCGCCGGGGGTTGTCGGCAGCTTGCCGACGATGTCCAAACCCCATCGAGCGAATGGCCAAGGACTGATCAGTGGGGTTAGCTCTTTGGCAGGTTGTCGGATGATTGAAGAGAACCATTGACATGCGTCACATTTCCTTACGAATTTTTTTGCTTCCTCCATCTTTTTTGGCCACCAATAGTCCTAAGAGATTGCTCGATGTGCTAGGGATCTCCCCATGTGTGAGCTCCACAACTGCCGGAGTGTAACTCGTGGAGGACTCGACTAGTGTGAGGTGCACGCAGAGAAGATACGGACCAAAGAATGATTTCTTATAGAGCTTAGAGTCAGGGGAGAGCCAGTACCATCCTGACTTGTGGATGTAGAACACCATGACTCCTCTCAGTGGCTCGATGCTCGGTTGATCTAGGCTTTGAATGCTGATTGTCATTGGATCTTTTGCTTCTGCTGCCGAGGCGATACCTGCAAGGGCATCGACATGTGAGTTCTGCTCCTGTCGACCTAATGGATCTGGACCCCTTTGAACCCTTTGAGCATTTTTTGTGCTTTTTCCATGTACTTGCCCATCCGATCGTCTCGACATTCATATTCCCCAGATACCTGATTGACCACCAACTGAGAGTCATTGTATATTATCAGGTTACCGATTTGTAGCTCTTCGACGACGCTGAGTACGACGAGCAAGACCTCATACTCTCCCTCATTGTTGGAGGCATTGAAGTTTAGCTGAAGGGCGTGCTCATGCACCACTCTGACATGAGATTTAAGCACCACTCTGGCTCTGCTGCCTCGACTATTAGAGGCTCCGTCCACGAACAATTTCCATGTGTCCCTCAAGACCATCTTTCAAGCTTTCGCATGCTCGGCCTTACCAACATGCTTTTCCTGCTCATTGGCTGGCGATGGATCTGGTCGAGGAGAGTATTCCACAATGAAGTTGGAAAGGATCAGCCTTTTGATGACTGTCCTTGGCTAGAACCTGATCTCAAAGTTCGCTAATTCCGCGACCCATCTCGTCATCCTTCTCGACAGATCGACTTGGCGAAGAAGCGACCGAAGCGGAAATTCGGTCAGGACAACGCTGGTGTGGGCTTGGAAGCAGGGGGCAAATTTCCTCGAAGCAATGATCAAGACAAATGCTAGTTTTTCCAAGAGAAGGTACCTTGTCTCGGCACTGATGAGGGACTTTCTTGAGAAGTATACATGGAATTGCTCTTGCCCCTCTTGTCGAATCAATGCCAAACTTACGACATATAGTGTGATGGCCAAGTAGAGGTAGAGCTCCTCCCCCTCCTTTGCTTTGGTGAGCATGGGTGTTGAAGAGAGATATGACTTTAGATGGTCGAGGGCTTCCCTGCATTCGTTGGTCCATTTGAAATGGCTTTGCCTGTTCTTCCGGAGAGCCTCGTAGAAGGGGCAACATTTGTCCGACGACCGACTGATGAATTGGGTCAGAGCGGCTGCCATCCCAGCCAACTTCTGGACTTCCTTGAGAGTTTTCGGATCCTCTAACCGTTGTATGACCGAAATTTGTGAGGGGTCGGTCTCAATGCCTCAGTATGTGACCAGGTATTTCATGAAATTCCCGGAACTGACACCGAAGGCACACTTAGATGCATTGAGGCGCAGCCTGTGCTCTTTCAATATGTTGAATACGTTCTGGAGGTTTGTCAAGTGGTGGTCTTTGACTTTGCTTTTGACCACCATGTCGTCAATGTACGCCTCCATAGAACACCATAACTAAATTCAACAACACATTTATGAAATAAATTTACATTAAACACTGCATAATTTTGCATGTAAAATATAATACTCACAAATTTTTCTAAGCCGGGTATTACATAGACTGTGGTTCCAGATAGACTATTGACTGTGGTTTCAAATTTCTAAATGAAAAAGGAAATGAAAATGAAAAACTAACTGAATAGAAAGTTGAAACCATAAATCTCTTTGAATTTGTTACTGTTTAGTTTGGAACTTTTATGTTGAGAACCCAATGGTTCTTAACTTATGTAAAATTACAGAATTTGATTAGTGTAAACTTTTGGACTTTTTTTTCTTTTTGTTTGATGAACCTTGAAGCAATGTTCTAAAAGGCGCTAGGCGCTAGGTGGGTGGTCGAGGGGGGCCTAGCGCCTAGGAGCCTAGGCGGGAGCCTAGGTAAAGATCTAGACGCGGATTAGACAGTTATTTATTTATTAAGAGAATTAATTTTTACTTAATACAATAATTAATAATGCATGAAACTTTTTTATAACATCAAATATATAATATGTGACTTAAGACTCTGTTTGGTTTGATTTGGTTATCAAATATATGATATCTTTTTCTAGTCGCGGCAGATCACTACCGCCTAGCACCTAAGCGGTACCTAGGCGGACCACTACCGCCTCGTGCCTAGGCGGAACCCTAGGCGGCCCCAGGTGGGGCCTTTTCGAACAGTGCCTTGAAGTTTGATCTTTTAGTGAGGCCAGCCCTTGGCCTAGGAGGCCAAATGGTCATGAGTCATGAGGTGTTACATTTGTTTAAAATTTTCAATAATGACCTTGTATGGGACCACAATGCAATGTATAATGAACTATGGTTTCATGCATATGTTGACTGCTTCTGACTTTTGAGTTATCGATAATTTGGAAACTTTTTGTTTGTAAACACATGAATTCTTATGCATTTTTAAAAGTTTATTCTCAATTTGTTATTTAGATCTCTTACCTTATTCTATGATGAATATGGAGTTGGGTTATTTTGAGGGAACCAATGCACGCCTACATACTAATATGTTTTAGAAATAATGATCGATGTTTTGTCTCTTCGCATGGAGGCAAGCCCTACACCAGGCCATGGGGTCATCCCCCACGACAAGTTTCACGATAATTTGTTATTTCTCAACGGGCATTAACTTGAGATATTACTACAAAAAGGCTTGGATGCCACCATGTAGCAAGAGCAATAACAAAGAAGGGGTGGTGCAAATAAGAAAGGATTCATCACCTTGATAGTAATATTGGAATTAAATGTCATTCTGCATTTATCTGCATATGGTGAAACTTCTAGTCATATTGGAATTACAGCTCCTTATGCATTTATCTTCAGGTAGCCCCTGATGTCCATTTTCAAAAGGATTTGGGATTGGATAGCTTAGACAATGTGGAAATTGTAATGGCCCTAGAAGAGGAGTTCAAGCTAGAGATCCCAGACAAAGAAGCGGATAAGATCGACTCCTGCACTCTTGCAATTGAATATATCAATAACCATCCAATGGCTAGTTAATTTAGGCAAAATTCTATGATTTGGGATCTATCCTTGTCGTTAAGTTTTCAAAACCTTCATAAACAAGACTATTCAAGCCCTGTCCCTCTTTGACTTGTTGGGTGATTGTAGGGGCTTTTCAGTAAGATGGCAATGATCGGAGTTTTGTTTGATAAGAATGGTTTGTAGAACTTCCTTTTATGGTTGATTGTGTTTCTGCATGAAGAGATTTCAAAAGACATTATTTTCTCTTCACGCTGCGTTCTGATTATTTTGTTATGTTATACTTAGTTTTGGGTATTTGACGAATTTCTATTTGTCACCAGTTTGTAACCTCTTATCAGTGAGAAGTAAAAGGGTAAAGCAAGTTAGCGTTGCAGCATTGTTTGATCGCAAAAATGTCTAAAGCTTCTCAAAACTCACTCTGTGTTTTCGGTATCATACAAAACCCAACTATTCTCAATTCACATTAATTGCATAAAATTGTTCCAACATTGCTTTCTGGTGTCATATCTAACTGTGCTACCGGCTGATTTTTTACTGTCTTGCACGAAACTTCTAGGTTTGATGAAATTTAACATGTTCTTGGTGCTCATTTAATTTTGTGAATATTCGTTCCCTACCCAATGTCACTCTTTCACATTGGAGCATTTGTTGCAGTTTCTACTTCAGCACATAGTTTTATGGTTTCCCTTGAATTCATGTAATTGCATTTGACTGGAATTATACTGTCTTGCTCTACGTCCTCTGTTTCTGGTAATGAAAGTTGAGTCCTTTTATTTGCTCAAACTGATTTTTGGCTCGCTGCATAACTATTCAGTGGGGGAACTCATTTTTAGTCTGTCTGTGAGAGCCTTCC
Organism: Monotropa hypopitys; assembly: GCA_002855965.1. Taxonomy (NCBI): domain Eukaryota; kingdom Viridiplantae; phylum Streptophyta; class Magnoliopsida; order Ericales; family Ericaceae; genus Monotropa; species Monotropa hypopitys. The sequence continues at coordinate 3,089 of NMUG010004898.1, read as the reverse complement.
CCTTGTCACGAACAAGTTTTCTCCCTCTCTGTGGGAGTGCCCACTAGTGTTCACTCTCTTCTTCTTCCAATGTGATGAAAAACGATTTGGGAGATCTACCTCGTCGCCTGGTTCTTACGGTAGCGGGTGCCAGGCTCGGATGGGTTTGTCATGGGTTGGGTTTTGACTCGGGTTTTCGCGATTTAAAACATTCCTAAGCAGTTATTTTGTGCCTAATATATAGTGCATAATATATAGTTTGGCCATTTAATCACTTCCGAAACTTCAATTAGGGTTAGGAAACTTGAGAGAGACATCCTAGGGAGGTAGAGAGAGAAAGAAGAGTATTCTTGGTCAATCGAAAGCTCGGGAACTATCCGAGGTCATTTTTGGGAAATTTGAGGATTGTGGATCATCGTACAAGATATGATTTATGGTTTTGATCAATTCTCTTGAGTTGTATTTTGGGTTTTCATGTTATAAATTAGGAATTTTGGGGTATCGACTTTCATGTCGTATACAGGTGTTAAGGGTTGCGTGTGGTTTATCAAATCATTGATGTATACTTGTGTATGAGTGTGATTCATGGTAGATTCACATGATTAGTCGTAGATTTGGTGTATGTTGTAAATCATGTTAAGAATCGGTGTCTTGGTGTTCATACTTGTTTGGAATTCTATTACTTTGTTGAGTTTTGCATGTATATACATAAGATTGTAATTAGAAAGTCTGAGTATGCATGTGTGGGTGCAAGAGATTCATGGATCCATCGGATTGTGTTTTCTAACCCTCATATCTTCTATAATTGTTTAATATTGTTTATTATATTAATTGTGTAAGCTTGATTTCAGGAAAAGAAAGGATGAATCCATGAGTACCAGAAAATTAATCAGTGACATCTGACATCCTCTTAAGAGGCAAAGATGAATGTATGATGTATTTTATTTCAATTGTACAATGTACATTTCAATTATTTAAAATTGGCCTCTCAACATATATATTAAAGGTGACCTTCGGGTATATATATAAAGGCGACCTTCGATAAAATCGGAAAACTACCAAAAGGTGACAGGGGATGCCCTAATCCTTTTAAAGGTGGACTTCGACCAAAATCATTTTCAAGATGGGCATCCGCCAAAATTACTTTCAAAGGTGGGTTTCGGTCAAAAGAGTTTTTAAATATGTGTTTCTACCAAGGTTTTGAGAAAAGTTTTTTATATTGAAACTTGAAATTCTATATCTCACACTCTGTTTTTTTTTATTTTGGAAATCAAGTAGCTCGGAGTAGCTGTCCATTACTAGTCATTGGCAGATAGCATTGCATTGGCTTGGACAATGAATCTTGGAAGTGCATATAATAGATAGATGTCTTTCATTCATTTATTTTAGTATTGTCGTACGTTTAGATGGATTCTACTATTTGATTTTGGTGTTGGATTTGTTAGCTATTTGTGAGTTCTTGGTGTCATTAGAGATTGAACTTATGTTGTTTTATTTTCAATGCAAGATTAGAGGTATTTTTCATGTGGGTTTCTTATGGATCCGATTATTGGATTTAGTTGTGATATCTAGTGATGAATTGTGTCCTATAAATCAAGAGAAACTTTTTATAAGATGTTTTTTTGAAGGAGATTATTTACAAGCGCCGTACAATATTAGCATTTTCAGGTTATTTATTGGGACATAGCGTGACAACTTGGTATTAGAGTTTGAGGTTGTAGAATCTTAGATGGGCATGTGATTTAAGGTGATAAAGTATTTTTAGGTGAGAGTTAAACGGTATTGTGTGGTGGTATTTTCAGGACTACTATGTGTGCCTTTTGGCGCCCAAGCGAATTACTTCAAAATAGCTTTCTAAAGCCTAGATTCTATTTATTTTAACCATGACATCTCCTTCTTATGCCAAAATAATTACTAGAAAATTACTGAAAATTTACTAAAATTATGAGTTCGCATAATAAACATTTTTAGTCTATTTTCTTGGGTCAGGGATTCACATATGTATTGAAAACTATTGTTTTCATATTAAGAGGTTTTATGGGAAATGCATGAGAATTGATAAGTATTGAGAGTATTCACAGAGATCTCGTGTAGCATGACATATTTTTATGTGGACCACTACAATCGTACGATGTGTCACATACATGTATAGTTTGGGATAGAGGTAATTCTACAAGATTCGTTTAGCTCAGACAATCTTTTTCATGTACTGTATTCCAAGCTTGAGTCGGCATGATATGGATTGAGCATTCTATTAAGAAAAATTAGAGAAGATTTATATTTAGTTCTATCTTTTGTCTAACCTTTTCAAGAATGTTGTTGCATTATTCATTCCAAGTATTATTTAATAATACTTGTAAATTTATTTTATCTATGTTTGAAATTTGAGAAATCGTAAATATATTTTGGACCCTTGTATTTAGATTAATTTATAGCATTGAATATCTTTAAATGGGTTAATGAAAAAAAATGGTGTGCCCCAACATTAAGGGCCCCACATAAATGGGTTAATGGAAGAATTCATGTGATGAGTGCAACATCTCATTTATTGGGCTATGTTCGATAAATGATTGAGTATATTTAATTATTGATGAACTACGAAAAGTATATTGGAAAATCAAGGGTGTTACAGTATCATTACTTGATTTACTTTATTATAAGGATTTGTTAGTCATTGGCTCGTTGCAATTAACATCATATTTGTGGAAAATTAAAAGGGGAAAATCTTGCTAATGTCTTCTCTTGCGTTTGCTAACATTGACATTTCACAAAACTCTCACATTGACATTTTAGAAAACTCCAGACAGGTCTATGCATTTATATAAAAACTCAAGGGAGCTCAGTGAAATTTACACTACAAGAGAATTTTTTTTACTTTAAACCCTCATTTACTTTTTTTTAGAATTCCGAATATGCAACCTAACCATTTTTAGAAATTTGAAGGGGTATCTCAAAGATATTGCAGCAATTGATGCACAAAATTATATAACTTGAAACAAAATCTATAAGAAATTTTTTTTATTACTCAAACACGCGAGCTTATATCTTAAGCAAAATGTTGGATAGGTCCTATTTTTCCAACTTATTTATGAGGGGGTACAGGGCAATCA
>NMUG010004897.1:0-13516 GCA_002855965.1 Monotropa hypopitys | reverse complement strand
ATGATTTGAGCCCCCCTAACTAATATTACTGGATCCGCCCTGGTCATCAGTATAGTTGAAAGTTATAATTAACAATGGTTGATGAGAGAAAAGAGAGAGCAAGAGGAAAGGATATATTGTGATTGTAATGGGGATAGAAAAATATTGGTGAGCAAGGGTGTAGAATATCTTTTATCTCATTGTACTCAATAATATATTGGATTTCTTTTCTTGTCCATGGGTGTAAGTAGAGGGAGCGAACCACTTATCTCATGGTGTTATTTTTTCCGTATTTATTATTTCCTTGTGTTTGTTTAATCTGGTGTTCACGCTTTCCATTGCGGGTGAGTTTTGTGAGGTTCAAAATCCCAACAACTCGTATCAGAGTTTTAGGTTGGAGCACAAATTAACTTATACAAGGAAGAGACATGATGACAAAAAAATTGCGGAATTTGAGATTGAGCTTTTCAACTCTCACAACGATTTCACTCTTTGGCAGCAGAGAATGAAAAATATTCTGAAAAGGGAGAGTTTGGTGAAAACTTTCAAGAGGAGGATGTTTGAGAAACTAGAAGGGATTTCTGATGCCAACTAGAGCTATATAAGGGATCAACGAATATCACAATTCAGTTATATCCGGGGAATACTCCACTGCAGGAGATTATCAATGAGACAGATTCGACAGAGCTATATGACAAATTGGAAAGTAGGTATAAGACCAAATCATTGACAAATCGGTTGTCTTTGAAGAAGCAAGTGTATGCATTATATATGTCACACCTTGGATTTTCAAACTAATTTTTAGAATGTTTTATTAGGTCAAAATATTTATTAGTCATATGATACCCAATAGTGAATGGGAAGCAAACCACATGAACATCAAATCAAAGGGGTTTAGATATTATAAATCATACATTTATCCAAATATAAATGAATAAATAATTACAAATTCCTTTCTTTCAAAATTCCAAGACATCAAAGCATTTCTTTGATCCAATGATATACTGTCACCATAACATGTCATGCTCATTCTTATGCTCGGGACTCGGTACTTGAAAAATAGTAGGTTGATCTATAATTCTAGTCGAATAAGCTATATCAGAATATATATATATATATATGGTTGAGGTGCAACGTGTGTGAGGGCAATGAAATTCAACATGGATGTCATGAATGACTTATCAAGATTCATTTCCATATTTTTTGTCGCCTTACATTTGGATTCGATAATCATAGACCTTGATGAATTAAAGGGTTTATATCAATATGCCATATCCTAACGAAATTAGGATTTATTCCATTTATCGTGTTTCTCAAGTAAATGAATTTAAGTTGGGCTATGTTCTATGGTAGAAGTCCATCAACTAATTACCTATATATTTTTTGTCTTTCCCGACCAGTCGGGAGGACCCAGTCAAACCTCTATTGTGCAATGTTGGGTGATATGCACTCATGGAACCAAATTTCCAAAAGTAGCCAACCTAATTAAATTCACAACTATCTCAAGTACGGATTTCTTATCTCAATTTATATTTTATTAAACCATTTTCAAAGGTTAGTGCAACAATCTACTAACCATGGTTACTCAATCAATTTCAAGTGTCCAAAGTGACCCATATGATTCAATGCATCAAAATGCAATTCAATACTTCAATTTCATGATTCCATAATCAATTTTACCTTATTTAGTGTTATCACACCCCAAATTTTCAAACCATTTTTTCCAATAAATAAAACTCTCAAAACATAAATAAGATGTCCAGTAATGAAATGAAACATATATGCATAATTAATCATTTCAAATCCTTTCTAAATTCTACTTATTACAAGTTTCCAAAAGATTACAAACGAGAAATATCTTTACAACATTATATAATGAAGAGGAAATAGATACAACTCTGTTACAAGAAAATCTTGAATAAAATGAATGAAAGGAAATGCATTGCACTCATGCCATCTCAAGTTATGCCAACCCTACAATACAATACTAAAAAATAGATTGTCTGAGTCATACAGACTCAATAGATTAATATCTATCCAATAGTATATATGCATGTGGTGACATGTGCAAGTATTGAAACAAAATCTAGAAATGCAAGCCAAAGCATGTCAATATCAAGCACATCACACCTACACTCACACCACACCGCCAATCTCACTAACAATCCAAGCTAACAAGCCATCCCCTTACACCCATTAACAAGAGTCTAAAGGCTACGAGTTAACCTTACATGATCTTCTCACACTTCCCAACAATCCCTATCTATTAACCATCCTTAATTATCAATAACTATAACTAAGGATATAACTTAACCTTATACTATACTACAATCCACTAAACCATCTCCCATGATTTCCTTTCCCAAAGTTATAGGCATACAAGTATATATACATTAATTTTATCTTGGATTATAAGGTTTGGTTCAATTCCTGACTTGAAATTATTTCGAAAAAGGTGTGAATCACTATGAGAATCAAGTCACCTCAATGAATTCAAGGACTGACTCTACACCAAGCATGAATCACGATTTTGTGGGTTGCCTCTACGAATTCAAGGACCAACAAAGAAAGCCATCAAATCAGGAATTGATTTATAGTCACTTCAATGAATTCAAGGACTGACTCGCTCACGAGTGAATCACGAATTGATTTAGGTTGCCTCAACGAATTTAAGGACCAACCTCACACCTGAATGATCACGAACTGGCCCGAGGATCACGAATTGATCCAACATCACATCTTAACACATGTAAGGAATTTCTCTTTGTGAGTATGTATATAGTAGATTGTCAAGTTCAACCTAAGGGAACGAATTTTCCAAACAAGTGACGAATTCACTATCATTTATGAAAGATTGATGAATTCATCCCAAGGGAACGAATTTTCCAAACAATCATGATTTCATCATCTAGTGACGAATTCCCAACCAAGTGTAATAAATTCACACTCTACAATCACTTCTTAGAATACTTAGACAATTTCACAAACACATAGTAGGCAAACTTTCCCTCACCCACTCAAACCCATTTAGGAGCAAATCTCCTAACATACCCAACACCACCAAACATGTCAATATACTTCTAGGCATCTCAATTAGACTAAAATTAAATCAATTTAACCATCTCCTAATCCCTAGGCCAAAAGCCCCAAATCCATAATTCTAAGCCAAACCCAAACTCTAGGAAATTAGATATTTTACTCTACACTTCAAATTAAACCCATAATAAACTCAATACTCCAAGGATATACCCATCTACATGAAAGGATGCAACCAATTTCAGATTTATCAAGAAAACCCACTTGAAATATCTTAAATCTTGGTTTTATACAAACCCATTTGATTTTGTCTAGAAAATCTTATTTATGTTATCTAATATAAGAATATATACAAGAGAGAGCTGAGTATCCACCGTTAGATGGAGAAAAAAAACCTAGATGAGGATTCTTCAATGCCAACATCAAAATAGTTATATTTGCATAGAGCACGCTTCAATCTTCAATGTTGAAGAAGATTCCAAACTTGGATTCTCAAAAGAAAGAGAGAGAGAGAAGAGATATGGAGGAGATAAATGTTTTGGAGATGGGAAAAGTCTCCACAGACTTTTCAAAGGGTGAAAAGAGAGGAGGATGTGAAAAAAATAAAATAGAAAAGCCCTAGGTGGGTATTTATAACCGGAACCATCGACTGCCAAAATTACCCCTGAATAGCCCTTCATGATTGGAAGTAGGCTGAGGTACTTCCAGAAGTGAAGTGCCTCTGTATCTCACCAAACACACAGAGCCCATCCACATCCGGAAGTGGATCTGGCCTCTACCGAAAATGGATCTTACGATTCCTTTGGCTCGTCCCCCCGACACTATCGAAAATTGGCACACCCATTTCCGAAAGTCCAAGCCTCTGGACCTCTGCCCTCTTGCTCACTCACTTCCGTACACTGGCATCACCAGAAGTTGGTATTCCCATTTCTGGAAGGAATTCCACTTCTTTCAGAAGCCATACATGCCTCCCTTCCACATTCGGAACAGAAAATGAGATCACTCATTTTTTGAAATGAAACCAAGTGTTTTTTCCAACCTTCAACCATCAACCAACTACCGGAAGTAAGGTCCTCCATTTCTGGAAATGAAGGCACCTATCTCTCAACCTTCACCACAGCCACACTTCCAGAAATCACTTAACCAATTTTCAAAAATCACACTAATTCTACCATATTTTTCAACTTCAATGAAATCGATCCTGAATCTTATTTTCGCGACATAATCAACCCCGAACATTTGCATACTCAACAAGTTACCTTTACCAAGACATATTTAATTCCAAAAATTATTTTACTCCCAAAATCATTTATTTCAAATATTGATAAATCCATTTCCATGCCAAAAGGCCCACTAGCATAAAATACTTTATTTTTATTAGCCCGAGACCTCACCAAAATTCATATTAATTCATTTTAAAATTATTTTGGAATTCTGGGATGTTATATCTCACCCCCTTAAAGAAAATTCATCCTCAAAATTTGATAAGACAAGGAATACAATGGCCACAAGGGTATAACCCTACGAAACTCCGAAACAACCATGCTTCCACTGCGACTCTTACGAAACTCTTATCAAGGGCAAACTCATGAACTTGCCAAAGCGGCGATAAACATGCTACCACAAGCAAACACTCCACATCGTGAACAATCTTGCATCAACATCCCAAATTCCGTCCTTGAAAACAAACGAATACATTCCAAAACAATAGAATATGCCGATACACCAATACCTCGTGCACTTATCTGCACTCATGGATCAATGTACATGCATGCACCACAATACACCCAACACCGCACACGCACCCTAGTGCTGTAACAGCCCCGGAATTTCAAACTATTTTTTTGAAAGGATGGTATTGAGCAATTAAAATAATTAAAAAGATAAAACCAATGATAATAATCCCAACACAATCCACATGACTTGCAAATGAGAGTTGCAAGCAAACATAAGAAGTCCTTTAAACTAATTATTACAAACCGGACCATTAGACTTTAAAATAAATGCTGAAAGAAAAGATGGATGCTCATCCATGAGCAATGCCTCCAATGATCTCCAAATATGACTTTGAACTCCACTCCAAGCTATGTCATAGGCTCTTTACCTAAAAATAAAGGATTAGGCAAAGCCTAGTAGAGAAATCTAAACAAGAGATGTCTATGATGGTCGTGGGTGCATGCCAGTGTACAAAAATAAATATGTGACGCATGCATGAGCACCCGAAAGGTTTTAAATGAGTTTATCAAGTACAAGATGTGTTGTTCTGTTTCTTTCAATTCCAAGAGTCAAGTGTTTCCAATTCTTTTTATAATTCCTTATCAAAATAAGGATTTACCAAATTATTAATAATAATAGAGTTTAAGCTAATTCCGTGCTAGTAGCCCGTCAACTAAACTAACTGTATAATTCCTTATATTACCCGACATGTCGGAAGGGACCAATCAAGCCCACATTACGCAATGTCGTATGTACAAATACCCAGGATACAAATACTCGTCTTTAAATAGATAGCCAACTCAAGATCCAACCACAACAATCCAATTGATTGATCATATTTTCCAAAATTTTATATTAAGGCCAATTGCCAAATTTCAAGTGTTTCAAGGGTTTTCAATGTGCCAATTTACAATTCAAGGGTTTAATTTAAGAAAACCAACCCCAATTCCATTTTCACCAAATTTCCTAAAGAAGTCAAAATTAGGGTTTTCAACAATTTGAGGGATTTCGATTTAAACAAAGGGGATATCAAATTGATACCATGGGAAGTCCATACAAGCAAGATTATGAATCCTAGACTTGATTCAAGACTCAAACAAGACCCGAAGACCCATCATACTTGCATCAACATGATTTTTGTGAAAACAAGAGGAAGATGAAGCAAGACTAGTACATATATATATACAAGCTTAGAGAACTCTATCTTGAATGAAGATTTACTTACAACCATAGGTGAGGAGTTCTTAATAGTGCCACGAACTATGTACGTCAACGGAGAGAACTCGGTCTCCTCTTCGACTTTAATAAAGGTGAAAATCTTCAAAGCTTGATGGATCCTCAAGGATCTTAGAGAGAAAGGAGAGAGTTTTGGGGAGAGAATGAGAGATACAGAAGAGAGAGAGAGAGAGAGAGAGAGAGGGAGAGAAAGAGAGATAGTGTTCTGAGTCGAAAATGGGGCTTGTCCCCCCAAATTAGGGTGTATATCTACCCTCGGAAATGACCAAAATGTCCTTAATGAAGTCTGTCAGAATTTCCCCCGACAGACCCGAAACAAGTTATGTATGCGAGCAAAACCGGTTACAGATATCACTGTCGTAACCCTTCCTTGCGGTTACCGGTTACGGGGGAGGGGAAATCAGTTACGGTTACCTACTTGCGGAATCGGTTGCGAGGCTGGTGGGAATTGGTTGCAGGATAGCAACTACGGAACCGATTGTGGGTGCAAGAGGAACCAGTTGCGGATGCTTCTGGTGCACCTCTTACCTTAGAGCCTAGGGCATTGGGAACTGGTTACGGGCATGCATAAAACCGGTTTCGGACACGTCTGCCCAAAAATAGCTGGGGAGTATTTTGGACACAAAATCTTCATCCAAACTACAATTTATACGATTCAAATTGCATTGGATTCGTAATAAAATCTTCTACGACTTCCAAGACTTTACCATTTCATCAACCCAATGAAGATTTTGCGATTATAACTCAACCAAAATCCAAGAAATGGAATTAAAATTTTGAGAATTGATTTATAAAATTCTCAACTGTTACAATCTACCCTCCTTATAGAAATTTCGTCTTCGAAATTTACATCATCAACAAAACAAAGATATAATAATAATAAGAAAAAATTTCTAATAATCGAATAGTTCTGGATATTTCTCTCGAATCTCTAGTTCCCGTTCCCAATTCGCCTCTTCAATATTGTGATTCCTCCAAAGAAATTTGACTGGTGGGATGGTTTTCCCCCGCAAGACTTGTTCCCTCGAATCCAAGATACTAATAAATTATTCCTCATAAGATACGTCGACCTCCAAGGAAATTCACGACCAATCTAAGACATGAGATGGATCCGGTTCGTACTTATGAAGCATTGAAACATGAAATACATCATGAACACTTGCAATTTGATATGGTAGGGATAAACGATAAGCTACTTCTCATATCCTTTCTATAATGTCAAAGGGTCGAATAAAACGAAGTGCTAGCTTGGCCCTTTTTCCAAAATGAGAAGTTCATCGACGCGATGACACTGTGAGGAAAACATGGTCTCCAACTTCGAAAGACAAAGGACGATGACGTGTCACGCCTCATCCCTGATAACTGTAAAGCCAACTATCTAAAGATGACACGTGATGACAACATATACTAATCACAACTCACTAAACGACAACTGAAATAAAACTCAGATAATAAATCTCTGATGATACAGACTCAAATAAAGAAAACTCTGGACAACATGTCCGATACAACTCAACCACAACACCTCAATATCTAACACAACTCAATAAACTGAAACAAATTCAAGCGAGAGATAAACATCCTCTCAAATATATCAAAGGTAAATAAAAGACTCACACTATTACTGGCAGCCATGACACAAACAGCTGCTGAACTGGAATGGTGGACTCTAGCTCCAAACACCTAAAAAGAAAAATAGAAACGTGTATCAGCGACGACTGGTGAATACTATAAAAATGCATAATAAAGATAAGTAAAACTATCTAAGGATCACTATTTACAATATATGCCATTTTATCTCAAAACTCATCTTAGTAAATAAATCCCTATTTATAATTCACAAACCATTTTAAAGCATTTCCCATTTTCCTTCCAATCACTCTTTTCCCAAAACTCTTTACTTTAACGCACACCAAAATCTCATTATCCCATATTGAATTACCAATTCCAATTATTCATCAGATTTATTTAGAAACTCTTACTAATGATCAAGATCGATCAAACCATCCCATCTCATCACAAATCCAATAACTTATCTCAACAACCATAATAACCAATGGTCATTCAATTCCGTTGACTAACGTTAAGACAGATCTATAACCTCCCGAATCATTTCCGATAGGTACATGGGATATGAACCAAGGGCCGCTCGTAATATCGTCCTAGCGGTAGGGATCATGTAATCAATCACTCCTATATTTGCCTTGGAGTTAGGCACAACATCCTTACATTTGCCTTGGGACTAGGCAACACCCCTATATTAGCCTTGGGGCTAGGCTACAAGGCTATAACAGCATGATATGATTCTTTGAAAACATTCCTTCTTCTTTCAACATTTCTTTGCCAAATTCACTTAATCATTTAAAAGCTCTTTTAAATATTCCAAATCTCTTTTTCATTCTTTATTCTCAATCACATCTTTTAAAACCATTTTGTAAAACAACAAGTAACACTTTTATTTCAAACACATTCCCTTTTTAAACACTAAATTCATTCCTTTTCCAAACATTTTATCAACACACCTGATATCTCAATTTAATCCTTTTCAATCTTTTCTTTTAGAACGCATGTGATCCATAGGTTTTAATCAGTTTCCCCAACACATTTCAAATACTCAATTTATACTAGAAATAATATTAGTTCATCTAAATTATACAAAACTATAAAGTATTCACCTGATTGAAGAAATCTTCAAGATACTTCTGGATCCTCAAACACCTATCAAAAGCCCCAAATTATCTATATAAGATTCTGCTAGAAATAACCCACTGTCTTATTTATTAAAATCCCCAGTTTAGACAATTTTCCAAAAGTTCATAAAATTCCCAAGGCACCAGATACCGATATCTAGAACCACCCGGATACCGGTATCATGACAGTTACTAGGATACCGATTTCTAGCTATTCCTCAAGATACCACAGCTCTGGATACTAGTATCCCGTGAGACCCGAATACCAGTATCACAGACCATCTGGGATACCGGTTGCGCAAATACCGGTTTCTAGACTAAAGCCTAAGATACCTCAGCCGAATTGTAACGACTCGTATTTTATAAAGTACTTTTGGAATTTAATTTGCCTTTTTAAATTCAATTAGGAATCTTGATTTATTTTATCTCAAAATCTTATCGCGATTTTGAGGTGGTTGACCCTAGAAAATGATAGAGAATTCGATTACGAATCCAACGAGACTTGAATCATCTTAATCGGAGGCTGGGAGAAGAAGTTGGCAATTTTCAAAGTTCTTGGAAAATCTGAAGGTGTCGACCGGTACACGATACCGCGGTCGACCTGTCGAGAGGAGTCAGAGGGGCATTGCATAAGCCCGCGACCGGTACACGATACCATCGCCGACCGGTCGGGCTTTTCCCGAAGGGTGTTTTATATGGGCTCGACTGGTCGAGAATTTCCTGTATGATTCTGTCGACCGGTCGCGAATGAAAATTTTCCTGCGAAATGTTTTAGATGAAGGGCATTTTGGTGTTTTGTATGGGGTTGTATATATACAACCCTATGCATGATTTAGGGTCTCCTCCTCCATTTTTAGGGAACCCTAGCCACCATCTCACTCTCTCTACCTCCATTCTATTTCTCTCCCACTACTCTCTAAATTTCCAAGACCATCCAAGGCTCCGGTGAAGAAATCCCAAGAAGAAACTTTGCTCCTTGTATTGAGAGCTATCCGGTGATCTCCATAGCTCGTCCATCCGTCAAGATCCGAATTCTAGGATTTTTTGGAAAAGCTTCTTGAGGTAGGATATGTCTATTTCTTAGCATGTTTTTGATTGAGCTTCCTCCTATCTCCTTGTGAAAGTCTTTAAAATTCATAAATTTCATGCCTAGATGTATAAATGAAAAATTAGTCAAGGGTTTGGGTTTGATTCATGAAATTGGTTGAGGGCTTATGTATCTCATAGGTGTAATTGCATTTCCTTTGGCTCAATTTCATGTTTGAGCATTTTGTGTGAAAACGCCCAAATTTGGGGCAAACCATAACTTTCATAAATTAGGGCTTTTGGTCAATTGGTGGTCACATGGTTAAATTGAGCATGTCTTCATGCAATTGAACATAATTTATGTAGAATTGATGTATTGGATACATTGGTTATGTGTGGAAAGTCATGGGATTGCATGTTGGATTAATTATTGTATTATTGAGTCATGCATAGAATGAATTGGAATCATTGACATTGGTATAGAATTCACTAGCGTTGGCTAGGAACGATAACATGATTGACTCAACGAACTTGGCACGGTGACTTGTGCGAATGATACATTTGACTAGCATTGGCTAGGTGATGTAACGATAGGGATTTGATCTATATGGTGAACGGGAACGGACTTATGACGGGGTTCCCGAGATGGTCACGCCATCCACGACATTGTGCACAATGGGGGTATCTTGGCCCTCCCAGTGATTACTTGGGGAACAACAGAAAGGATGGTTGGTGGGCTTGGCTGCCTACTAGACTAATCCTACCCTATTTCTTGTTATATGACACAACGACACGTTGAACTAGGATAACCTGGAATGGACTTATGATGGGACTCCATGGTATATCCATGATTATGAAAAACAATGGTTGAACTAAGTTGAATGACTTGGGGTGGACTTATGATGGGATCCCAAGGGTTATTCATAGTGTGGAATCAAAGAGAAAATGATGAACGTATATATTTATATCATGGAAAGAAATGGTAACTCATATGCATGTCGTAAGGGCACTTGTTCTAGTGGCTCTTGTTGGTATACTTGGTATATGTTTGTTTGGTTGGAGTCACATAGTAGGAGTTGGATCATAGCCTTTGCCATGCCTTGTATATATGCGTGTGTTGCATACCCTACATTCACACACTAGTCCACGCCGGTCTTGAGCATGCTAGGCGATAAATATTTCCTACTTTGGCGTGATACGCCCTTATTTTTCTCCACAGGTTTTGATCCCTCCCTTGGAGGCTTGGATGCATAGAGCTTTGGAAAAAGGATTTTGGAATGAAGCCCCATTTCTATCTTTGTTTTATTTTAGGCTCATGGAGCTTGTAATAGAGTAGGAGAGTTGTAACGTTTTAAACTTATACCTCTTTCTCTCTCCCTAACTCTATGGTTTGGTTTGTACTTCTATTTTAAATTTATGCCTGGATTTCATATTGTAAGTGGTTAAGAATGCATGGTGCTTAGATATTTATAAATGAGGTGATGATCCATTGTTGTTCACCATTTTAATTGCTTTCAAAAAAATTTTGGTTTGAAAATTCGGGGCGTGACAACTTGGTACCAGAGCTTTCGGTTTCGAAACTTAGGCCTTTGGGGAGACTCTCAGTCTCTATGGGTTGCATTGAACATTACTGCATCATCTAGCATGTGTTGCGAATATGTAAAGTATACATTGGCATGATTCATAGGCTTGTGTGAGTTGATGAGTATACATGTGCATTGTTCCTTTCTTTCGGTGTAGCCCTGTTAGTTCATTCCATTGGCTATGAGAATACGTTGTTGATACCGTTGAGTATCCTTCTCTTTGGTTGAGCCTTAAGTCATTGATTGAACTATCTGTCTGAGCATTGTCTTGTGCTCTTTTCTCATCGAATTCGTGATCTTTGTAGAAATGGCTCGTCGTATCGGAGGAAAGGGTTGTGGTCGCCGGGGTGCGAATACCCCTGATGCGCATAGTGAGGAGGTAATCGATAGGATGTGCGGGGTGGAGGACGAGGTACCACCTGTGATTCCAGTTCCAGAAGGGCTTGTCGCCCCTAGTTAGTTTGCACAGGAGCTTGCGACCGCCATGGTCGAAGCTAGTCATGAATTTGCTGCTTCGCGAGAGAATGTGGAGAATCGTACTATTGAGGCGTTGCGGGAGTTTAGGCGCATAGACCCTCCCAAGTTCAACGATGAGGGCGATCCCTTGGAAGCGGATCATTGGTTGTTCGAGGTAAGGAAGGTATTGGATACTCTGGATATTGGGAAGGACAAATTGCGAATCTCATTTGCGATATACCAACTGACCGGAGAGGCTAGCCAGTGGTGGAGTTCAATCTTAGAGATGCACTGTGCTAGCTTGTTTGCCAGTGGAGATGCTGATCCACAGGCTATTCTGGATCCTATTCGTGGGATGACTTGGGTTGATTTTCAGTTTATCTTTGAGGGGCAGTACTTCTTGGAGAGCTTCAGGGAACAGCTACGCGAGCAATTTGAGCGGTTAGAGCAGGAGACGATGACTGTGTCCCAGTATTTCATGCGGTTTCAGGCATTGTCAAAGTTTGCTACTGATTTGGTAAGTACAGAGGAGAGAAAATGTAAGCGTTTCGAGAAGGGTCTTCATCCTTCAGTCCAGCAGATGGTGATGAGTCAGCATATTCGTGTCTTTACTGATATTGTGGACTGTGCGAGGGCTATTGAGCTAAAGAAGGAGCAACCAAGAGAGGTAAAGATTTGGGAACCGCGTCGACAGGTCTCCAATTCGAGTTCATCGTCGGGGAGTTTTGGACGGAAGCGTTAGAGGGAGTCGTCTCGTTTTTCTAGAGGTTAGAGGTCGCAGAGTGGTGCAGGTTCAGCGAAGAGCCCAGTTGTTTGTCACCGATGTCGTCAAATGGGGCATATGCGAGCAGATTGTAGAGCCTCTGCTTGTTTCGAGTGTGGTCAGGTGGGTCACATGGCCAGAGATTGTCCAGGAGAGCTGGTGATCACAGTGAGGCAGGTTCGGTGCAGCAACCTCGGAGTGGGCATTAGTGCCCTCATCAGTCAGGACCAGCGACATCAGTTCAGGCTTATCGTGCTGGCAAGTTGTGATTCCTTCCAGACCAGTACAGCAGTTCCAGTAGAGGGGTGGTTACCATCAGGGTCCGACGACTCACGGCAGAGCTTTTGCCATCCCTGCAGCTTCTCTGCCTTCCACTTCTCAGCAACTGCCGGAGACTTCTATTGTTCGGGGAATGTTTCTTATCTATAATTCACGGGCTAGCGTTCTTTTCGATTCAGGTGCATCACATTTCTTCATTGTTGCATCATTCATCCATGCATTGGAGTTGGACGTGAATGTTTTGGATCCGCCCTTGTTTGTGGATACTCATGTAGGAGGTTGTGTCCAGTTGGACCAGGTTTGCAGAGATTGTGAGTTGATGCTAGAAGACCACCATTTTACCTTCGATTTCATCGTTTTGGATATGTCCGGGTTTGACCTTATTTTGGGGATGGATTGGTTGTCTACCTTTCATGCCAGCATCGATTGCCACCGACGCCGAGTGCAGGTCTTCTCTCCTAAGGGAGTTTATTTCTATGTTTATGGCGATAGGAAGGAGTCAGTCGATTCTTGTTTCTTTGATCCCAGATAGCGGGATTCTATCAGTTGTTTGCTTGCCAGTCTCAGCTTAGATAATGATCATTCACGTCGTGGTAAGTTACCTTTGGTTTTTTGTGAGTTTCTGGATGTTTTCCCGGAGGAGTTGCCAGGTTTTCCGCCTAAGCGAGAGGTAGAGTTTTCGATCGACTTGTTACCTGGTACTTTGCCCAGAGGCGGATCCAGAAATATTAGTTAAGGGGGGCGCAAATCAT